>CM050165.1:175745709-175775709 GCA_027410445.1 Discoglossus pictus | reverse complement strand
TATACTAACAAGATGTGCTTTAACTGCAGACTTTCAGCTTTAATTTGAGGGTATTTACATCCAAATCAGGTGAACGAAGGAATTACAACAGTTTGTATATGTGCCTCCCACTTTTTAAGGGACCAAAATTAATGGCACAGATGAAAAGTCATAAAACAAACTTTCACTTTTTAATACTTGGTTGCAAATCCTTTGCAGTCAATTACAGCCTAAAGTCTGGAACACATAGACATCACCAGACGCTGGGTTTCATCCCTAGTGATGCTCTGCCAGACCTCTATTGCAACTGTCTTCAGTTCCTGCTTGTTCTTGGGGCATTTTCCCTTCAGTTTTGTCTTCAGCAAGTGAAATGCATGCTCAATCGGATTCAGATCAGGTGATTGACTTGGCCATTGCATAACATTCCACTTCTTTCCCTTAAAAAACTCTTTGGTTGCTTTTGCAGTTTGCTTCGGGTCATTGTCCATCTGCACTGTGAAGCGCCGTCCAATGAGTTCTGAAGCATTTGGCTGAATATGAGCAGATAATATTGCCTGAAACACTTCAGAATTCATCCTGCTGCTTTTGTCAGCAGTCACATCATCAATAAATACAAGAGAACCAGTTCCATTGGCAGCCATACATGCCCACGCCATGACACTACCACCACCATGCTTCACTGATGAGGTGGTATGCTTTGGATCATGAGCAGTTCCTTTCCGTCTCCATACTCTTCTCTTCCCATGACTCTGGTACAAGTTGATCTTAGTCTCATCTGTCCATAGGATGTTGTTCCAGAACTGTGAAGGCTTTTTTAGATGTTGTTTGGCAAACTCTAATCTGGCCTTCCTGTTTTTGAGGCTCACCAATGGTTTACATCTTGTGGTGAACCCTCTGTATTCACTCTGGTGAAGTCTTATCTTGATTGTTGACTTTGACACACATACACCTACCTCCTGGAGAGTGTTCTTGATCTGGCCAACTGGTATGAAGGGTGTTTTCTTCAACAGGGAAATAATTCTTCGGTCATCCGCCACAGTTGTTTTCCGTGGTCTTCCGGGTCTTTTGGTGTTGCTGAGCTCACCGGTGCATTCTTTCTTTTTAAGTATGTTCCAAACAGTTGATTTGGCCACACCTAATGTTTTTGCTATCTCTCTGATGGGTTTGTTTTGTTTTTTCAGCCTAATGATGGCTTGCAGAGCTCATGGTGACGGTGGCAGGGACAGAGGTGACAGCGGCAGGGCCTGAGGTGTTGGCAGCAGCACCTGAGGTGTCAGCAGGAGGGCTGGTGTGTTGGGTCATGTTGGGGGAGCCTATTGTGTGGGTGACCATGTTGGGGGAGCCCATTGTGCTGGAGGCCATGTTGGGGGACCCCATTGTGTGGGAGTGCTTGTGGCCTGCCATGGCAGCAATGTTGTTGGAGCAGGTGGCAGCTGTGATGAAGGCTGTGGCCAGGACGTGGCCGGTGGAAGGGGCTGGAACAGCTGCTCATGGCTGGATGATGCTGTTGAGGGCCCAGGCAGTGATTCCCACTCCTGATATGATGATGAATGTGAATGGCCAGCTTGTGTGGATAGTCCCAGGCCCTCTGGAATGTCCTGGCCTTCTTCGTCAACCACTCCCACCTTCAGTAGAGGCTCCCCCTGTTCCACTGTGGTCAGCCTTTTTCTCCTGGGTACTGAAATTGAAGAAAAAAAATATTTGAGATTGTTTCCCTACACAATTGACAGCTATGTGCTTCCATATCCTTGACATCATGGTCACCTGTGATTGACTGTGGTGCTTGTGTTACACAGATGAACCACGACCTGCATAATGAGCATTGTGGATCATGGCTCATATGAATATGTGTACTGCAGGTGCGGTGTGCCATCTGCATGTGCATCAGACACGTGCTCTGCTGGATCTGCTATGCAGTGTGTGAGACAGGCCAATATGTGACATGTTCCCAGCAATGGTTGTTAATATGCAGCTGAGACATGATCCAGGTTAGAACAGTATATGACACGCACAGCAGTCCTAAAGAGCCTGTATCCACATATGCCGCAATGCGCACACCCAGACATGTACTTTCTTTTGAATGTCAAATCAGTCTTGATATGATTGCAAATTGTACAGTTTGAATCAATTGAATCAGTTTGAAATGCAGGTGTTGGTCAGACATTTCATTGATACAATTTATGAAAATTATATGTTTGATATCAGGATTTACGTGGCTATTGATGCCCCATATATCTTCATTCATAACCATAGGGCTTACAGTGCTATTGTATGTCAGTTATCTATGTGTGTGGGCAGGGGTGTAGGAGCCAGGATAATTTTAGGGGGATACAGCTCATTGTATACACCAGCCAGAGTAAAAGCTTATTCATACATACATACAAACATCATGATATCTGCGAGGTATTTGTCCACCCCTTCCTCCCCCAAGTTCATACACCAATGTTTGTGTTGTGATATGATACTCACTCTGCATGGTTCTCGGCAAACCTGTGTCCACCTGTCCTTGTAGGCCCACCACTGCCGCTGGCTCAATCCACTCACTCAGGGTCTGCTCCCATTTACAATAAGTGATGTTGGCTGGCGGCCCACCATTGGTTGCACGTGCAGCTCTTGCCTCCTCTGCCATCTTCCTCTTCACCCTCAGCCAGCTGTCATCATATCTGTGTTTTACAGACCTCACATCTCTATTTGCCACCCTTAACGCTGCAACAGCTGAAGCAATCTGACTCCAGACCTCTGCCTTCTGGCTAGCCCTCACATCTCTCCCACCATGTATGATCTGATTGCGGGCACAGATTTCCCTGAGGACGACGTCCATTTCTTCTGGGCTATAATTGGGGCCCTGTACTTTGCCACAGTCTCTTTCCCTTCCAACTGTGCCTGGGGTTCCCGGCCTCCCTGTCCTCTTCGTGCGACCGGTCCCTTATTCCCACTACACCCTCCCACTCAGTTTAGGCCCCTTACCCTCTACCCCTTGTGTGCCTATATAAGGGGGCACATCCCTCCCCCTTTGCTGCTCTCCTTCATCTTACCTTCCTAACGTGGTTCTCCCTCTCTCCGTACCTCTAGCTCTCCTCACTCTCATTATTATTGTTTATTTGTAACGTGTCAACATATTCTCTCCTCACTCTCCTCCTCTCCTCACTCTCCTCCTCTCCTCACTCTCCTCACTCTCCTCCTCTCCTCACTCCCCCCTCTCCTCCTCTCCTCACTCTTCCCCTCCAGTGTTCCCCTCTCTTTTCCCCTCTCGTCTCTCTCCTCACTTTCTTCCTCCCCTCCTCTACCCTCCTATGATTTATGAAATGAAAATAAGGATAAATAAATATATTATACTAGGAAATTGCCGGTTAAAAATTACGGGATTAGAATTGTAAGGCTGGCAATGCTGTTTGCCACACAATGTTAGGCTTTTGCTCCTCTGAGCACCTTTGGTGCTCATCGCGAGCCCTGCGCTGAGGGCCTTTGGCTCTCATTGCGTGGCTTGCAATGAGCACCTTCGGCACTCATTGCGAGCCTCTCCACCTGTGTACTTCAACTTTCCTGCTTTGCACTGATCACTTTTGGCGCTCATAGCGAACCCCATGCTGAGCGCCTTCGGCACTCATTGTAAGCCTCTTGTGCTCGCGGTGCTTATCGTGAGCCCCCTCCCAGGCTTCCTGGCTCTCCCCCTGTGCTTTGTGTGAGTGCGTTATTATTTTTGTTTAATTACTTTGTTTGTTTTTCGTGCTTTTAGAGTTACACACTTGGGTCACAGTTGCAAAACTCTCAGTCAAATACATGAACTGCTTGCGTGAGACTGCTGGCTGCCTAAGTCCAGTGAGGCAAGCAGTGCAATGAGCAAAATAACCGTTATATTGTAATCCCAAACCCTTGTTCACAGAGATCAGTAGGTAAATATCTCACCTTTTCTAACCTCAGTCTATGAGGTATATTATAGATTTCCCAACACTTGTTGGCTTGTAGGTTGGTACTTCTTTCCTCCGTGAACGTCTTACTTCATATTCTTCCAATAGTGTGGGTTTTAGGGTAATGTATGTGTGTACTTTTCAGAGCATGGGGAATATTACAACACTATCAATACATTGGCCTGGTTTAATATATCCCCTTTGGAGTAATAGGTGTCTTTAATCACAATACTATATAAAACATGGTTTCGATATAAATATTCAATTTATTCAATGTTTGTAAAAAAAGATTATATAATGAAATATGTTCAATAGCGAAAAATAAGAATAAAAATGGCAAATTATACAGTGACTCTAATATTATTAAAAAATAAATAGATAGGAAAAATACTGACCAAACGCGTTTCTTCACTTTTCTCCTGTGGCTTTTTTAATGATCAAAAATACCTCAATGATATGAAATTCAAATGCAGAGTGTAAAGCTCAGTCTCTCAGCCACTGTTCTGGCCTTAAATAGCGCCAAAACATCACTGTGATGTCACTGTTACTAGAAGACAATTGTAAATAAAAAATAAATTAAAAAAAAAGCTTTAATGATGTCATTGTTGCTCAAAGACATTTGTAAATAAACAAATTTAAAAAAAGCTTTAATGATGTCACTGTTTCTTGAAAACATTTGTAAATAAATAAAAATAAAAACAAGTTTATTTTTTAAAATAAATTGCCTTGCAAAAGTGTTCACCCCCCTTGACTTTTTACCTATTTTGTTACATTACAGCCTGAAGTTCAATGTTTTGTTAATCTGAATTTTATGTGATAGATCAGAACACAATGGTCTAAGTTGGTGAAGTGAAATGAGAAAAATATATAAATAAAGCTATTTTTTAGAAATAGAAAACAGAAAATGGGCATGTGCGCAAAGCGAGGGCCGTGGTTGTGGCAAGGCAATGAGCACTGAGGGGCTCATTGCGCTGGTGGAGATGAGCATCATAAGCGATTATCCCTACATCCCGCGGGACAGGCAGTACGGTTCGCAACTGCGAGACATTGCGGCCTGTAACCACGAGTGTCTCCTCCCTTCCCCTCATCCTCCTCCTCATCCTCCTCCTCACTCCTCCTAGCTTTCCCCCTCTCCAATTACCCCATCCTCCCCCCTCACTTACCTTGATCAGCTGCTCTCCATGGCGTCTTCTAGCTGTGTTGGGACCCAGCAAATGCTCATGATGTGACGTCACATGCGCATCACATCATTAGCATATGCCAGGTCCCGACAGGGGGAAGACGTGATGGACAGCAGCAGGAGCAGCCAATGAAGGTAAGTGAGGGGAGAGGGGGGTTAATTGCAGAGGGGGAAAGGGAGGAGGAGGGAGGATGAGAGGAGGAGGATGAGGGAGGAGCAGGATGAAAAGGTGATAGGGGGTGAGAGAAACAGACACAGGGGGATGAGACACAGGGGAGGGGGAAGAGACATAGGGGAGGGGGGAGAGACACAGGGGAGGGGGGGTAGAGACACAGGGGAGGGGGGATATACACACACGGGAGGGGGGATAGAGACACAGGGGAGGGGGGGAAAGACATAGAGGAGGGCGGTGAAGAGACACAGGCGAGGGAGAAGAGGCACAGAAGAGGGGGGAGGAGACACAGGAGAGGGAGAGCAGGGCAAACAGACACAGAGGGAGTAGAGGGGGAAAGACAGGGGAGAGAGAGGGGGGACAGACACAGCGGAGGGGGAGGGGGGAAGAGACGCAGTGGAGGGAGAGCAGGGAAAACAGACACAGAGGAAATAGAGGGGGAAAAGACAGGGGAGGGAGAGGGGGGAACAGTCACAGGGGAGGGAAAGGGGGGAACAGACACAGGGGAGGGAGAGGGGGACAGACACCAGGGAGGGAAATGGGGGAACAGACACAAGGGAGGGAGGGGGTGAAGAGACACAGGGGAGGGAGGGGGGAGAGTAACTGGGGGGGAGAGAGGAAGGGGGGAGACACAAGGGAGGGAGGGAAGGGGGGAGGAGACACAGGGGAAGGAGAGGGGGAAAAGAGACACAGGGGACAGGCAGTACGGTTCGGAACTGCAGGTTAGCTCTTTGTGGCCCATAGGGCCGCAACTGTGAGACTTGCAAAGCAAGGCGAGACATTGCAGCACATAACCACAAGTGTCTCCTTCTTCCTTCCCCTCATCCTCCTCATCCCCCTCATCCTCCTCCTCCGTCCTCCTAGCTTTCCCCCTCTCCAGTTAGCCCATCCTCTCCCTCTCCCCTCACTTACCTTCATCGGCTGCTCTCCATGGCGTCTTCCGGCTGTATCGGGGCCCGGCAAATGCTCATAACGTGACGTCACATGCGTGTCACATCATTATCATATGTCAGGTCCCGACAGCTGGAAGAGGTGATGGACAGGAGCAGGAGCAGCCGATGAAGGTAAGTGAGGGGAGAGGGGATTAATTGGAGAGGGGGAAAGGGAGGAGGAGGGAGGATAAGGGGAGGGAGGTGGATGAGGGGAGGGAGGGAGGAGGATGAGGGGAGGGAGGGATGATGAGGGGAGGGAGGAGGAGGGTGAGGGAGGAGGATGAAAAGGGGAAATGGGGTGAGGGAAACAGACACAGGGAGGAAGAGACACATGGGAGGGGGAGAGACAAATGGGGGAAGAGACACAGGGGAGGGGGAAGAGACACAGGGGAGGGGGAATAGAGACACAGGGAGGGGGGATAGAGACACAGGGGAGGGGGGGAAGACATAGAGGAGGGCGGGGAAATGACATAGAGAAGGGCGGCGAAGAGACACAGGGGAGGGAAGAGGCACAGGAGAGGGGGAGAAGAGACACAGGAGAGGTGGAAGAGACACAGGAGAGGGAGAGCAGGGCAAACAGACACAGAGGGAGTAGAGGGGGAAAAAGACACAGGGGAGGGAGAGGGGGGCAGACACAGGGGAGGGAGAGGGGGGAAGAGACACAGGGGAGGGGGGGGAAGAGTCGCAGGGGAGGGAGAGCAGGGAAAACAGACACAGAGGGAGTAGAGGGGGAAAAGACAGGGGAGGGAGAGGGGGAACAGACACAGGGGAGGGAGAGGGGGGACAGACACAGGGGAGGGAGATGGGGGAACAGACACAGGGGAGAGAGAGGGGGAACAGACACAGGGGAGGGAGATGGGGGAACAGACACAGGGGAGGGAGAGAGGGAACAGACACAGAGGAGGGAGGGGTGAAGAGGCACTGGGGAGGGAGGGGATAGAGAAACAGGGGAGGGAGGAAGGGGGGAGACACAAGGGAGGGAGGGAAGGGGGGAGGAGACACAGGAGAGGGAGAGTGGAAAAAGAGACACAGGGGAGGAAGAGGGGGGAAAAGAGACAAAGGAGAGGGAGAGGAGGGGGAAAGGAGACACAAGGGAGGGAAAGGAGACACAAGGGAGGAAGTAGACAGGGAGAGAGGCTCGCAGTGAGCGCCGAAAGTGTTCACATTGGGTGGCAAACAGCATTGCCAGCATTACAATTTTATTGCTGTCATTTTTGATGGGCAAGGTGCTAGTTACTCTATAATCTGTGGGCATTGTAGTGTTGTGGAAGAATAACATAACATTTATTAATACAGGCAATATCTAAAGGTGGATAGAATGGTTCCCATCTTGAGGCATATCATTATGAGTATAAATCAAGATACACAAGATAACATTTAAACAAGCAGTTTACTAGGCTAAAATATTTCCTTATTTCATTCACTCTTAAATGTATATTAACTTTTTGGTTGGACTCCAACTTTACATTTATGGAAAGACAAAGTCATAACATTTTTAGTGATGGATTGGTCCTTAGCAGCCATAGATAAGGAACTGGAAGGAGGAAGATACTATGACACACAGAACCTGGGTCTGGTGCATTAAATGAGCAGGTTTGGGAGGTTACTGTCCATGAGTACCTTTTAGAAGTTTTGTGCATTTTCTAAGTGCTGGTCTGTGTGCTAATTTTCCCTTGTTTATTAGGTTTCTCATTGTTTTCTGTATTTAATGCAATTCTCTTCAGAGGCTTCAGATTTGACATATAGGGCTTTGGCCAAAGAGTATGTAAAACCTTCTTCCTCTTTACAGTAATTGGAGACATGTTGTTTAATAAGTGTTCTTAACAGTTTGGAAGTTTGATTTATTTTTATTTTCTTTCTCTTAGATCACAGATTAGTCAGTTGTTCTGGCTATAATTATGTCAAGGGGTGTAGAGCTAGTGTCCCACTGGCAACCCTCTCCATTATATTAGTGATGTTCACTAGATATAACGTTTTTTTTATAATTGCATGACAAGCCCAATAAATAGTTTTAAACAAAAAAAGGAGAAACAATGCAGACAAATGAATAGTCCAAATTTAAAGATTAATCTGCATAACTTTCTGTAGAGGTATAATTAGCAGTTTATTATCTCAGGTATATAGTCAGTTGTAATCCTCCTATCTATTTCTCTTTTTTGTGAGGTCAGTATAAGTCTTTAGTCTGAGTAAATAGTGCATAAGGACACACCATCAGGATAATTAAGGATTGAATGCGTAGAGGGCACATTGTCTGCCTGATTGTGTATTTGCAAGTGACTGTGCAGTTTGTACTGGAGGACTTTTGATCCTATGATTATTTCAGACATTGCCACTTTATTTCAGACATTGTTACTTTATTTTTTGTCATTAAAAAAAATTCTGTCATTATCATCTATAGATAACAGATTTTTGTAAATGTTAGAGGTGACCCTCTATAAGCCTACAAATCCAAGTAAACTTTCTCTTCATTTCTACATAGAACATATTTAAAATTATTCTGGTCACATTTTACATCATATTCTAGTAAAGTAATTTATGAAAAAATTTAAAAGGGTGTTCAACTAATTGTATCCTCTATAAGATATAGTATAACTCTAACCTATTCCCTGTCCATTAAATATTCGGTATCATTATAATCTTTCATGACACAGTTTTTTTGTGACCTTTTAGAGTCCTCTTTCTGATTTTGCAAACAAAACATACTAGGGCAAAGAAAATATTCTATATTTCTATTCTACAGCACAGATGGTTCTTGCTCCCCAGGAAAATGGACCAGTGATATATTGGGAATTGTCTGCTCGTCAACATAAAAACATCTGGGTGGGATTTCAATGTTACCTTAAATACAAAGCTGAATATTTCTATGTAGTCAAGAATTTTAAAACTTGCAACTATCCCTAGTGGATATTTCATAAATTTTAAATCTGTGTTGTGTTACTTGTTTATCATGAAATATTTATTCCAATCTCCATCTGCAAATCAGAAAGGCAACACACTCTTTTGTTAACCCTCAACGATCAAAGTCTTATAGCACTTATATTTATGGAATACAAAATAATCTCTTTATGCTGACAAGAATATGAAGTTTTGTTTGCTTTATAAAAATACCTCTCGCTGCCATTTAATAAATTAAGAGTTTTTAAAATGTTTTTTTATTCGATGATGCAACAAATTCACTATCTGAGATTTTGTACATTAAAACTGAAACAAAGAAATACCATGGACAAACAGCCCTATTAAATTAGCTCAACGTGTAAAACTGTTGCTCGGAAAGTAGTTCGCAAGGCTTATGGCTATTAAATTGGCCCTGTAAAGCAACCCGCCAATGACTTGTGGGGAAGGGCTAGAAAAGGCTACGGAACTTGGAAATTTTAACTGCTCACCCGCAAATCTTTTGATCTGTCAAGCATGTAACGGTTACATTTCCAATTATGCTATTAAATTGCAACAAATTTACTGACGTTCAACTCCGTAACCCGCAAATGGAGCCAAGAAGCCAACGAGTACTAGAGAGGACACGCAAGGGGGGTAAAGTCCAATCTGTAGCACTGTAAATGGAAATATACACACTCTACTGCACTCATAATAAAAGGGAAAATTATGTTAGGAATTAGAATTATCAGCACAACATTTTCAAGCTCACAAATCTGCAATATAAAATATTTTTTTTCAATTCTGTGTTATATTGATCCCACCAATCAATGTATTAATACATATAATGGAACTCGTATAGACTAGAATATAATTTTACTGCTTTAACAATGTTGCATTATTGTGGAATGTGGGTCCAAACGTAAATCATAATTGAAGCACATAAGACTTTGAAATCCAACCTCCATTTTTCAGTGACGTAATGATGACGATCTCTGTTGCCGTTGGCACCATGTAAACCCGTAACTACGGGTTTGACTAATTGATCAGGTTCACGCCCATGCATCCAACGGGTTTGTGTCTGAAGCCCGTAACTCGCTTAATGTTCTAATTTAATAGTTCTGTAACTCAGCCAAATTTCAAGCCCACAGCAGTTGCGGGTCTCACGTGGCCGCTACGGGTTTCTAATTTAATAGGGCTGCAAATGTACTAAAGGATTAAGTAAAAAGTAATGGAGAACTTTTTAGTATATACCCTTTAGGAATGGAGAGGTTCTCCAAACACTTCATCCTTGAATACATCTGGCTCCACAAGAAGGATTTTCTTACTTTGGGGTTAATCCAAAAAGTTTAAAACGTGTTTAGGAATTTGTACATGTACATGTTCAATTAAATATAATTAGTTAACTTACAGCCTTATTGAATTGCGATTCAGTAAATTTAAAAGGGCTCTATTTAAGCACACAGCATATTTTATTTACAGAAGTTTTTAGTTAGTGAAGACCTTGCTTTTGGATAGAAGTTTACTAACTAAAAACTTCTGTAAAAAATTGGCTGTGTGCTTAAATAGAGCCCATTTAAATTTACTGAATCACAATTTAATAAGGCTGTTAATGTGTTGTTTACAAAAATCTTCAAATAATGACAGGTATTTACAAAGCATTGCAGTGGCTGTTGCCTGCATGTCCTATTTTCTGTTGGGAAAAGTCTCATCACAGCCATTTGATAGCTTCGTAAATGCCCCTCAATATCTGGAACAATGTGTAAAAAAAGACACTTGTTTGTCAAGTATTTACCAAACTAACAATATTAGAATCTGTGTAAACCATAGGCATAAACATTTTTTGGGAAAATGTCTTGAAAGACGGATGATGTAGGGGGATTTGTTTTTTTACAGCTGAGAGAGGTATGTGAGAGGACACCACATTCCTTTGCTTTCACTGGCCTAGAAACAGACAGCTTGAATCATTCAGTGCAACCACCGCTCTCCAGAAATGTTAACAATCTTCTCACAACACCTTCCACCAATGTTTCATGGATCCCTCTAGGGTCCTACAGAGACATCACATTTTTTTTCTAATTAAAAACAAGCTGTATTACTTTTTGCTGGTAAAATTTTGCTCTTAGATTTAACATTTTCAAACATATATATTTTTTCTCTGTGCTTTATATCTTTAAGGCACCAATGTTTAAAGTAGATATAAGCACTAAAAGGAGTATTTCACTGCCAGAATCCATTGCTGCTATATGCATGTTTACTGACTGACTGCATGAAGAAGCAGTTTGCTGGCCTGCATATTTTTTGTTTCTTTTCTTAACTATTTATTATATATTATACTAGCGACTTGCCCGTCAAAAATGACGGCAATAAAATTTGAAGTCTGGCAATGGTGTTTGCCACACATTGCAAGCCTCTCCCCCTCTACTTAACTGGCCTTGCGATGAGCGGCTTTGGCGCTCATTGCGAGACTCTCCCCCCTTTACCTCTCCCCTCTACTTGACGGTAGGCTCTCAATGAGAGCCTCTCCCCCCTCTACTTTACTGTCCTTGTGTTAAGCACCTTTGACGATCATCATGGGCCTCGGAATGAGCGGCAAAGGTGCTTATTGCGAGCACCTTCCCCCCATGTGTCTCTTCCTCCCTCTCTCTCCCATGTGTCCCCTTTTCCCTCTCTCCCTCCCCTCTCTCGCTCCACGGTGTCCCCTTTCCCCTCTCTCCCTCCCCTGTGTCTCTTTCCCCCGTTTCTTTTCCCTCCCTCTCCCTCCCGTTTTTTTCCCTCCCTCCCTGTAGCAGATTGCTGTTCCTGCAGCGTACAATGTCGGTTTTCACTGTTGAGGAGCTGCTGTGTGTCAGCAATGTGTGCAGTGTGTAGTGTAAATAGTGTGCGTACGCAAGGAAAATCCGTTAGGGTAGCTGTGTACTTCCGCATTGTTTAAGTTAGTGTTGTAAAATGGCTGCTAATTGTACGCGGCTGTGGATGATTTTGCGTCCTTGTTCTTGGACCTCGTACAGCTTTTTTGGAAAATCTATATGTGTTTTGTGGCGTTTTGCGTGTTTAGGGTCCTGTAGCCTCGTTTTCGTTTTTTCGGCGACCATTTTTTCTCTTGCTTAGGGGATTTTTGGGTGTCTAAACTCTTGAATTTCTACTTAAATTCAGGTGTAACTTCACTTTCAGAGGTCCTGGGTGCCCTCCCCCCTTGTTGTGGGTAAGCTTTTTATGTGTTTGTTGTGTGTATTTATTGTGTTTTTAATGTTTTCGGGCGCTAAGGTCGTATTTTTGCGAGCTCGTAATGGATTTTTTTCTAAGTCCCGCATCTTGTATTTGTGGATGCTAAGTCCTGTCGTGGTGATGAGCAGCGCAAGGAGCGCCTTTGGCTTTGCGAGGGCCGCAGTGTTAGCAACAACTTTTGCCAACTCACACTGCCGACAACTATATATGTGATTACAAATAGGTAAAGTATTTTAATTTATAAAGTAACTAATTAATTAATTATTAATTATCAAAATACAGATATATATATATATATATATCTGTCCTTGTGATGAGCGCCGAAGGTGCTCAGAGGACCAAAAGTACACGAGAGGAGAGGCTCGCAATGAGCACTGAAGGTCCTCAGAGTAGAAAAAGCTTTACATTGTGTGGCAAACAGCATTGCCATGGCTTAAAATGTTATTGCCCCATCATTTTTCATGGGCAAGTCGCTAGTAATACATAAAGGGGAAAAATGACACATAACTGAAATACAAATTGACACAATCATTAGAACACATCCCATATCTATTTGATAGCCGTTGATATTAGCAAACAGATGTGATAGAGTTACTTGTAGGGTGCAGGGGGTCCCATCATGGCCCCAAAATCAGTCATGACACACAGACT
The DNA here is from genome assembly GCA_027410445.1 of Discoglossus pictus. Classification (NCBI taxonomy): domain Eukaryota; kingdom Metazoa; phylum Chordata; class Amphibia; order Anura; family Alytidae; genus Discoglossus; species Discoglossus pictus. Next base: position 175,762,788 of record CM050165.1, on the reverse strand, counting down.
AACAGTTTCTCAGTTTAGAATTTCATCTGGCTATAATTTCTAACTTTCTAACTGGAAGTGCCCTAAAATGAATATAGAAGTTAGATTAATTTTATATAAAAACTAACTGAAAGAACCACCCTCTTAGCTGATGGCTTTATCAGTATCAAAACATATATATACATTGCTTAAATGTAAATAAGAAAACAGTGTAAAAAGGAAAAGGTAAGGCATTGTATGTGTGGCCAATTTATTCTTATACATTTTTGTATCTATGCATTTGTGTCAGCCAGATACAGTATTTAGGGTGGATGTTTGTAATCACAGATACATTCTAAATTTAGAAAATATACAGTATATAGGTAATATAGATTCTACAGTATCTCTGTCATCATAATCTGCTACTTTAAGAATCACAGATTTATGTTTAACTAAATACTAACAGCCTTATTAAATTGCGATTTAGTAAATTTAAAAGGGCTCTAATTAAGTACACTGCATTTTTTTTTTACATACGTTTTTAGTTAGTGAACTTCTATCCAAAAGCAAGGTCTTCACTAGCTAAAAACTTCTGTAAATAAAATATGCTGTGTGCTTAAATAGAGCCCTTTTAAATTTACTGAATCGCAATTTAATAAGGCTGTTAATCTTTCGGTTTTGACCACCCCACTGACACTGATGAAATCCTGTTAAAGTCCATGTTATACCCAATAATTTAAATGTATTTTTATTTCTGATTTGTTGCTATGGAGATCAGTGTGAATAATTTTTATCTAGATGACCTTTAAGAAAATATGTTTATTTTTTTGACTGAAAGCTCTTAGTTAATATAAAACATGTGATATTCCTAGTTTTGCTGTTTAATAATTTATTACAAATCTAATTTATTGTACAATTATTTTTATTTTATTTATTAAGGCTATTCATTTAATTGACAGACTATATTGTAATAGAGGCTCTCACAAATAAAATAAGAAGTAATATAAATATTGCTGGAATAACTTATATAATGACTTTATGTAAACATAGCTTTCAGATGATGATATGTTTCTCACATACAACCTCTTAATTGCAATTCCGATTATATTGACATAACTAGAAGAATGTAAAAAACAAATGTCTGGATTAATGATGAATATGAAAAGATCAGACATTTTCTGCATAAATATGTTAGTGAGGGCATTAACAATATTATTAAAGCTAAGTACAAATGGTCTTATATATTGTTACATAGTTACATAGGCCCTCATTCAATTGCGATGTTGCCAATTGAATAGGGCTCTAAATAAGCACATAACATATTTTTTTTAAAGACGTTTTTAGTTAGTAAGCATCTATCCAAAAGCAAGGTTTTCGCTAACTAAAAACTTATTTAAAAAAAATATGCTATGTGCTTATTTAGACCCCTATTCAATTGGCCAAATCGCAAATGAATTAAGGTTGAAAAAATACTTTTAGTCCACCAAGTTCAACCTTTTCAGATTTCCTCTGATTTGCAATATGGGGAGTAATTGTTAATTGCTAAAATATCTAGGTATGCATATTAAGTATCATACCTTGGAAAGTGGTAAAGGCATGGTATTATTTCATGGAAATGCAAAATGGAATTTGTGAAAAACATTGTCTTTTTTCAGAGCTTTACCAGTGGAGATGCTAAGCCCTAAAACTCATACAGGGTAAAGACAACAATTATTAAAACAATGTCAACGTGATTTTAAAAAGGATTTTTTTTTTTTTTTTAACATTGCTATGTTTTACAATATAAATGCAACCGGCCAAACAATATGCTATGAGAACTGAATGAAAAGACACTAATAGCTTAGTAAAAAAACATAATATGGAATAGCTTCCCAAACTTGGGTAGAATGCTAATTTTCTAATACAAAAGACTACTATTCAACAATAGCAAATTTGGAAATAATCTCTATAATAATGTTGTATCTGGGATAAAAGCCAGGAAAAATATCTGAATAGAGATTAGTTTACTAAGTTTTCTATTTATTTGTTAAAACTGAAATAATACCATGAGGCAATGTTTCAGTATTTCAAACCCAATAGCAATGTGATCACAAATAATGTACAGGTATACCCCGCCTAATGCTACCCCTTATAACGCTGATTCACTATAGCAATCTTTTTCCTGTAATTCCTCGCTTAGCGCTAAACCCTGCTATAGAGCTGTCTTTTGCTCACCAGACCCCTTATCACTGTGTCTTGCTATAACACTTTTTTTTGCCCTACTATTACAGGCTTTTTCACTTAGCACTTCTATTGCCTGGAACCTATCTACATTGTAACCCTCCTTTGGAATAAAAGGTATTTGAACAAAAGAAAAATAAATAGTTGCGTGCAATTTAAATTCCAATGCAGTGTTGTGAACTCAGAAAAGAACATGTAGTCTATTAATGATGTTATTGACCCCTTTTCAGGGCCTATATCCTGGTGCATTGAGCCACCATAGAGGACATACCACCCCATTGGAAAAGTGGTTGGCGAATGATATTGCCACATGGGAAATGTGGGCAGGTGGGTGGTGGGGTGAATAGCCCCAAATCATAGGGCCAAAGTGTACCACCATACTTCATATTATGGCATATGTCTCTGCCTTATCCTATATACTGTATGTAATTCCCCATGTTATATTACTGTGTTATGTTTAAATTGTAACTATATAGTCATGAAACGAAAGACAGGAACTTGTGATTGTATTGTAATCTGTTTCAGCCCATTTATTGACAAATAAGCTAACTACATCTCTTATGTGCTAGACAGCTGGAGACGGCATTATGTCTATTAGGAGGTTGGCCTATTGTTTACAGGTGCCAGACAGGTGCTAGACTGTTAGACCCTATATGGAGTCCATATCCTGTGTTTGTCTGCCACTCCCTTTCATTGTTGTGCTGTATACAACCCCCTGAATATTACCATATAAGTATTGTTGACTTTTCAAACAGTTAATTTCTGAGACATATAGAAACGGTATGTTCTCTTATTTTACTTCTGGTGGCTGTGATACTGATCATATCTCCACCCAGCAAGTAACTTGTCCTTGTCACTACCACAGGAAAGTTATTGAGACTCCTGGAAGAGCTGATTCCTGATGGACAGACTGATACCGAAGCCATATATCAGGGTGTTGGTGCAGAGATTTCCAAGAATCCAACGGTCCTTGTGGGTAGTTAACCTGTAGTTTATAGCAGGTGGCCCTGGGCAGTAATAGTCCCTACCCCCGTATCGTCACAAATTACATATACTGTAATAAGTTCTCATAGCAAGACTACCTTTAAAGATATATAACTATGAACTATGGAGATGTTTAAACATAACACTCAACACTAACTCATAGATATGTGTTTTAATAAATGTTATTACTCACGCATGACCATATCATATTGTTGTTTTGGAACTGGTATTTTATTTTGTTTTATTACAATTTAGTTTAATTTGTTTTTATAATACGTTACTTATTTAAAACAGATTTTCTAATTTAGATTAAATTTATTGAAAAGAATAATATGACATTTGTAATAAATGTTTACTTATTAGAATTTGCTTTGATGTGAAAGTTAAAATATGTATGTAATATAATTGATCAAGGATGTCAGATCTGTAATATGGAAGTCCATCAGAACTACAGTATATCCACACCCTTATCTGCAGGGCAAATTATGAAGGATTTATGGTAGTTGCATAGGAGTTAAATTGCATTGAACTTTCATGTTGGCAAATTTTTAAAACTGCTGTTTTATAGCAATTGGTAAATAGATAGATAGATAGATAGATAGATAGATAGATAAATGGATATTCAAGGTATTTTGTCAGACACATTGGAAAATAGACTGTAAAATGGACTGCAATTGCAGTACATATTTAAATGCAAGCACATTTTAGAATCGTTTTGCCACTTTGTTGATAACACTATGTTAAAATATACATGGTTGCGCTTGCGCAATGTGCGCCGAAGGCTCGCACGACTTTGCTGCAATGAGAACCGAAGGTGCTCATAGCAGGGCTCGCAATTGTGCCCTTTCAGGGTCCCTCTAAGGGTCCTCTGTCCCGTCATAGCTGTAATTTGCCAGAGGACGCTCCACCGATGGTGGATGAAAAGAGATTGAAGGCGCTCATGGCGATACCCACGATCAGTGCCGAAGGCTGTAGGACTTTGCCGCTGATCACAAGGCATGCAAGACTTGGAAAAAATTACAAATTTAACAACCAATATTTTTTTAAGCACATAACTCGGAACACCCAACAAAAAGATCACCAATAGCACGGGAGAACAGCCACGACGTCTGGAAGTGAGGGGAAACGCTAATTTAGGTCAAATTTAAGTAATTTAAGTAATTTCGGCACTTGAAAATCGCTTAAGCAAGAAAAAAAATGGCAGCCGAAAAAAATTAAAATGAGGGTACACGACCCAGAACCGTGCAAAACACATCCAGCGACGTACGTGGTAGAAACATAGACTAACTTCGCCATTTTACAATACTTACTTACAAATTTACACATTAACATTGTGAAATGGCAGCTTTCCCGCCTAAACCAATGGGTTTGTCTCACGCACGCAGCCACACTTGCTACAGAACTGACACTTTCTCCTCAGGTGATGACAGTGATGACTGGACATTTTCTGCTGCCGGAAAATACAAAAAAATTGTTAGCTCTTCAGGATACTGATTGATGAATATTAAATACAAAGAGGTACAATATATTAATAATCATTAATCAATGATTACTTAATTAATTAATTATTAATAATAAAAAAAGGAATACTTAAACAAATTGAGCAACCAAGAATTTACCCTTGATTTAGTTTAGCAATACTTTCATGCTTAGCTGTTTGTAATATATTAATTAATAAGGTACTTTAATTTATTAATTAGTAATTAGTAATCATTAAGAAATAAAAAAAGAAAATAGTTAAAGTTTATTAATACATTCATGCAAAAAAAATTCTAATACATTTAGACATTGATTCATTAATTACTAATGTCCATTATTTTATTAATTAATTATTAGTAATCATTATGAACAACAAATATTCTATATTTTACAATGCCTTTAGTTTAGGAATGTATTAATGCTTAGCTCTTTAGAATACATTTAGTCAGTGATTAATTGATTATTACTGTACATTAAATAATTAATTAGTAATTAGTAATATTACCAAAAAATACATAAATAAAAGACCACAAACAATATGTATATTTTAAGATGCACTGACATATCCATGATGATGCTGATTGCCTCATAGGGATGAATCAAATATTACAAATTATTTCCCTCTTTTTTGACAGTTTCAGCGTCGCTGACTCAACACAGAGAGTGACGTTTGCAGCCTTTCAACAGCATAAAGATCACCTTTAAAGGTATATCATTAAATTATGTTCTTATGGTAAAAAAAAGATTAAAGTCTTTTTATTTGGAATGGATGACAGTTATGGATTAATTAACGTTCATTGATATATTAATTGATTAATATTTAGTAATCATTACCAGAAAAATGGTTTTATTTAACAATACATTAGTGAATATGCTTTTATGTTTTGCTTCTATGCTAATATATCTGTGTTGCTGCTTATTGCTTGATTGGGATGAAACAACATATTACAACTGCGTGACGTTTGTAGCCTTGCAACAGCATAAGGATCACCTTTACAGGTATATCATTACATGATGTTCTTATGGGAATAAAAAAGGATTAAACATTTTTATTTGGAATTGATGACAGTTATTGATTAATTAACGTATATTAATATATTAATTAATTAATAATTAGTAATCATTACAAAAAAAGGTTTTATCTAACAATAGATTGATGACTATGCTTTTATGTTTTGCATCTATGCCAATATATCTGTGTTGCTGCTGATTGCCCAATAGGGATGAAGCAAAATATTACAAATAATTTCAATCTTGTTTGACAGTTTCATCGTCTCTAGTTTTGACTCAACACAGAGAGTGACGTTTGCAGCCTTTGAACAGCATAAAGATCACCTTGACAGGTATATCATTTATTTATGTACTTAGAGGAATAAAAAGGCTTCATTTTTTTTTTTTTTACATTGATAACAGTTATTGATTACCGTATATACTTGAGTATAAGCCGACCGAGTATAAGCCGAGGCACCCATTTTACCACAAAATACTGGGTAAAATGAGTGACTCGAGGATAAGCCAGGGGGGGGGGGGAATGTGCTGCCCCCTGTGTCCCTCTTGTGCCCTCTGTGTCCCCCTCTCTTTCTGTGTCTCTTCTCCCCTCTCCCTTCGCTGTGTCTCCTCCTCTCTCCCGTCCCTGTGTCTCTTTCAACCTCTCCCTTCCCTCTGTCTCTTCCCCCCTCCCTTATCACCCTCCTCAACCCCACTCCTCAACCTCCCTCCTCATCCGCAACCTCCCTCCTCATCCGCAACCTCCCTCCTCATCCTCCCTCCTCAACCCCCTTCTCAACCCCCCCTCAACCCACCTCCTCAACCCCCCTCCTAATCCTCTCTCCTCAACCCCCATCCTCAACCCCCCTCCTCAACCTGTCCTCCTCATCCTCAACCCCCTCTTCATCCTCAACCTCCCTCCTCATCCTCCCTCCTCAACCCCCCCATCCTCCTCAACCTTCCTCCTGAACCCCCCCATCCTCAACCCCCTCCTCAAGCCCCCATCCTCATCCTCAACCCCCCATCCTCAACCTCTCTCCTCAACCTAAACCCTCCTCAACCCCCCTCCTCAACCTCAACCCCCTCAACCCCAACCCACCTCCTCAACCTCAACCCCCCTCAAACTCCCCCCTTAATCCCCCTCAACCCCAACCCCCCTCCTCAACCCCCCTCCTCAACCTAAACCCCCTCCTCCACCTTAACCCCCCTAAATACCTCCCCCCTCTCCCCTCACTTACCTGCTTGTGCTCCGGCCTCTGCTCCTTGACCCGGCGCGCATGTGACGTCACATGCGCGCTGCGTCATTAGCATATACCGGGTGCCATAATTCACAATTACAGATTCCAATGGCGGACAATGGAGAAGACACGATTGAGCACAAAAGAAGATTGCCAAGGGAAAGGAAGCAAAGGTGGAGAGATGCACATTCACCTGAAACGTCCCAACGCTTAAGAGAAAAAGACCGGCAGAGACTTTTAAATAAAAGAAAAATGAGTAAGAAATCACAAAGTGAGTGTGCTGGAGCTTCAAAGAAAAGAAAAAGTAAACAAAAACATGTCTGTAAAACATTGCCCAATGATCCAATATTGCCTATTGACACCAATGTTCATACACATAACACCAATGTAGATATAGAAAGTTGTAGTGGTATCTATGTTGAGGAAGCGCAGGATAATGCGTTTATTAGAGCAGTGACACTAGACAATCATTATTGTGGATTACTCAATGCTTGTCAGTTTTGTGGGGCCTATCATTTTCTCAAGGAAAGACCAAATGACGGAGACTTCATTATTTGCTGTCAGAAAGGAAAGATAAGACTTCCACAAAGACACACATTTCCAGATTGCTTACAAAGTATCATGAGAGATCCAACATTTCCAAATTATACCAATTTAAAATAAAACGGTTAAAAGGTATTTTAACAGTGCAATTTAATTTGCTTCAATGGGTGCTACATTAGCAGAAAATGTCCCAGGACATGGCCCTTACTGTTTTAGAGTTCAAGGACAAATTTACCACCGAAATGCACATTTACACCCACAAGAAGGAGAGCAAAGGAAATTTGCACAGTTATATGTCTTAGATACAATGGAAGCTGTTGAACAAAGGATGACGCTTCCAGAAAATAAACAGTGTTTGTGCATAGTTTTTGAACAGCTGGATAAAATTATGGCCAACAACCCATACAGCCAAGCATACAAACAATTAGTACAGGTTGAAAAAGAACAACAGCAACATGCTCAAAGACATCAATTGACAATGCCAAGAGTTAATATGATGTTAAATAGAGATTGCAACACTGATCAAAGACGGTATAATTTACCAACAGTAAATGAGGTTGCCATGGTCTTTAAAAATGAAGATGGTGAACCACTTTTTCAGCGGGATATTAGAATATATCCACGCAATGAAGAACAACCTTTTATAAACATAAATATATTAAGTTGTAATTTAGATCCAATGACATATCCCATTTTCTTTCCAAATGGTGAATATGGATGGGAACCAAAATTACGATTGCAAAGTTATCCCAATAGTAAAGTTCATGTTAGATGCAATATTTCTATGCTGGAATATATTAAGTGGCCCAAACTGCTATTTGGGATTCTTTTAATCCTATTTTATATATGGGGGCAAACTCACATAACAATGGATTATTGATCCCTATACACAAGTCGATGCAAATAATCTAAATTTATAAAACAATATTATGGATTGATGGATTACGTCGCTGAATTGGCAACCAACAGAGACATTCCAGCTGGAAAAGCAAAAATGTTGCCATCCACTTTCCAAGGATCTCCTCACAATATGCAAGAAAATTCTAATGATGCCATGGCTATTGTCACAAAATTTGGAAAACCAGATTTATTCATTACATTCATATGTAATCCACAATGGCCAGAGATCAAGGAAAATTTGAATATTGGAAAAACTACTTCTGACCGACCAGATTTAGTGGCAAGAGTATTAAAAATAAAACTCAATTCATTAATACATGATATTATTAAAGCACAGTTATTTGGAAAATGTTTTGCTTTTGTTTATACCATTGGATTTAAAAAAAGAGGGCGGCCACACGCGCACATAATTTTAATCCTGCAGGAAAAGGATAAGTTGAATACTGCAGAGAGAGTAGATTCAGTAATTACTGCTGAATTGCCACATCCAGAAAAATATTCCAAACTTTTTGAGATTGTAACACACAGAATCATTCACTTGCCATGTGGAGATATCAATCCAAATTCACCATGTATGGAAAATAAAAAAATGTACAAAAGAATTTCCTTAACAATTTCAAATGCAAACTTATGCTAATTGTGAAGGATACCTTTTGTATAAAAGAAGACAAGGAGAAACAGCTATTATCCGTGGACAAAAGTTTGATAATAGATTTGTCGTTCCATACAATCCACGTTTGCTCATGAAGTACAATGCACACAATGTGGAATCTTGCACTTCTATTACAACCATCAAATATGTGTATAAATATATATATATATATATATATATATATATACACAAAGGATGCAGTAACTGTTGTTCTGCAAGGTGCAGCAAACGAAACGGAAAATCCCATTTTACATGATGAACTTTCTAATTATCTAGTTGCTCGCTATGTCAGTGCTTCGGTAGCAATGTGGTGTCTTCTAAAATTTGAGATGCATGATCGGTCACATGCTGTGTATCGATTAGCTGTACATTTGCCACAAAGTCAGTTTGTTTGCTTTACTGCAGGCAATGAAATAACTGCCTTTGCTCAAAGTGAACACAGAGAAACAACACTTACTGCATGGTTTAAATTAAACTGCCAGGATATGCAGACCAGACAATTTTTATCCATTGAGATTCCACATCACTATGTATTTGTAAATGGTCTATGGCGACAACAAAAAAGATATTCGCATAAAATTATACCACAAATTTATACCATCAGTCCAAGAGACATTGAACGTTTCAGTTTAAGATTACTTATTTTACATGTTTCCGGTGCATAAAGTTTTGAACATTTACGCAGAGTGAATGACATAGTTTATGAGACTTTCCTATTAGCTGCAAGACATCAAAACTTCATAGCAGATGATACAGAATGGGAGAGGTGTCTGGAAGAAACAGCACTATGTCAAATGCCAAAGTAAATTAGAGAACAATTTGAGTTCATTTGTATCTTTTGCAATGACCCGGATGCATTTACTTTGTGGGAAACATTTAAATTAAATATGTCAGAAGACTTCTTGAAACGTTACAATGAGCCAATTGCACTGTTAAAAACTTTAATGGAAATTCAAGAAATATTTCTTGCTCATGGATTAAATTGTGTAAGTTTTAAATTGCCTGATTCAGGACTTATAGATGACATCAACTTTACATAGTTACATAGTAACATAGGCCCTCATTCAATTATCGGCCGTAAAACGGCCGCAAAGCTGCGATTCCTTGCGGCCGCCTTACGGCCCCGTGTAGAGCTACTTTTACCTTGCAATTCAATTATACGGCGACGCAAGGATATCCCCTTCCGGCTGGCCGCATATCATACAAAAAGGCCGGAAGCTTTTTCCCAGCGCCCGTAAATCTTGTTTTCCGGCCGCAAAGTCCTAAAACTGAAAATGTAAATATAAAATCGAGAATGCACTGTAAAGCTCCGTAAACGCTAGGCATTGCAATGGGGGACACGAGGATTAATAGCAACACCCTCTCAAGCTTGCACATCAGCCAAAATCAGATATATAATTTACGGATTACTTTACGGCCTGTAGTTCCGCGGGCTGGTCCTTGTTCAAACCCGTACGGGTTCAGAGATGAAGGGCCGCAAACCAAGCATTGTAATAGCCAATATATATTCAATCCAGCACTGCAAAGCACTGTAAATGATGGGGAACATAATGGGGGGCATGAGGATTACTAGCCAAACATTCTCAAGCTTGCACATCTCCAAATTGTACTTTGATTTTAAAATCCGTACAAGTCCCACGGACTTCACTGACCAAGCCCGTAGCTCCGTATTCAAGCCCGTGCGGGCTGTCCTCCAAGCCCGCAGCTCATTTTTAAAGGCCGTACGTGCTTGGAGGTTAAAGGTATCCATTTTGTTACGTTTTTTGCAGTCTGCATGGTTTAAGCCTGTAACCCTAAAATGGAGGCCCAAGCATTACAGCCTCCAAATTAACAAGACTTCAAATTAGTTTAATATTCCTCATATGTTTGATTGGTCAGCACACATACAGGTTCCATTGTAGCCTCTAAAACAGCCCCATAATAGAATATGTCACCCCAACATTGGCGCGCACAGCAAATGTGTTTTGACAACATGTAGCTGACATGAGCGGTCCCACATCATTGCGCAGTTCTAATATTTTTGACTAGTGCGCGTCGATGAAAGGGCGCAAGTGATATGACATAATGCCATAAACCCTTCTAACCCTTGTAGCCGCAGCCTAATCCTACCCCTTACACCCCACCGCCTAATCCTAATCATTAGATCCGCTAGCCTCCTGTCGGGCCTGCTGTTGTTGATGCACGCATGTGTCGGTGCGCAGATGACAGCGCACATTCGATGCACGCTATATGGTTGATCAACGATAGAATACACATCTCGCTCATCACATCTACATTAGAGAATACAAATAGTGGCCAAATCAGACCGCCACTTGGCATATATCAAGTACCAGGGGAATATTTCATTATATGTGGTTAAGTTCTTCAGTTGTGTCCGACTCTCCGTGACCCTATGGACTGCAGCACATTCAGCTAGGTCTCTGCCTGTGCTGTTCTCCAAAGTTTGAAGGCCAAAGAGATTGCAGTGGGTTGTCAGTTCCTCCTCTAGTGGATTGGGATTTGTCTGATCTCTCTGCTATGACCTGCCCACCTACAGTAGCTCACAGCTTCATTCAGGTACACAAGCTGCTTCACCACCACCACCACTTAGCAAGCCTCACCCATGTAAATTGATAAATAGCAGAAGAGTTTGGAAGTTCACCAAATGGGAATAACTAGACACCTGGCACATGGCTCCCACCAGGATGGGCGTAGCAGAGATTATGCCTGATGGCGGTGAGTTTGCTGTCGATCCCAGAGCTTGCAGCCCTTCCTGATGGGTCAGAGTAGATATTTGTGGTGCATGTTCCCCTGGTCCCCTTCAGCATTGCTAAGTGGTGTGAAGGGGCTTGTGTACCTGAATGAAGCTGGGAGCTACTGTAGGTGGGCAGGTCATAGCAGAGAGATCAGACAAGGTCCAATCCACTTGAGAAGGAACTGAAAACCCACTCCAATCTCTTTGGCCTTCAAACTTTGGAGAACAGCACAGGCAGAGACCTAGCTGAATGTGCTGCAGTCCATAGGGTCACAGAGAGTCAGACACAACTGAAGAACTTAACCACATATAATGAAATATTTCCCTGGTACTTGATATATGCCAAGTGGCGGTCTGATTTGGCCACTATTTGTATTCTCTAATGTAGATGTGATGAGCTAGATGTATATGCAATTAGATAGAGATTTAAGGGATCCCAATAGAGCTCATGTGCGTGGCAAAGGGTTCATATGACCTGACTCATGTTTTACTCTTGCTATTGAATTGGGTAGTGTGGCTTTAATCATATTATGCATGTTGCAGCATGGTTTGTCAGATTGGCATGTGCATGACCATTACAACATCTGATAACCAAAGGATATTTAGCCAATGCATGTTCATTATTGGGCAACTAACTGTATTCACACATATGCTAACTGATGTGGGTGAAGGAGTTTGTGTACTTCAATGAAGCTGTGAGCTAGCCTACATCGGGCCAGTGTAGGGGGGTACGTCTTATCAGAGAGGTCAGACTAATCCCAATCAACTAGAGAAGGAACTGGAAAAGCAGTGTCACCTGTCCTATTCATTGTAGGCCCTCAGGGGAATGTTCCTACTCCACAGTATCGCTAATCAGACTTGTCAAGGGTATTAACCCTATATTAGTAGTAGATATGATATTTGGGATCAGATGATATCTCAAGCTATTCTGACTCCTCAACAGTTTTACATGTATTGATCTATTGCATGTTAACTATGGCTCATCAGTTTACATTTAGAGGAATGTGACACTAATGTAATGCATGTGGATTTCCCTAAACCAAACATATTCATAACACATGGACGCAGTCAGAAAGGTCTAACAAAGCTTTATTTTTTACACAGACCACAATCAGCAGTGGTCAAGATTGTGCATTCACATAACAGTATAACAAAGCTTTATTTGATACACAGACCACAATCAGCAGTGGTCAAGATTGTGCATTCACATAACAGTATAACAAAGCTTTATTTGATACACAGACCACAATCAGCAGTGGTCAAAACTGCATTAATATCATGGGTGTGGTGTGGGCGGGTCCTTGAAGAGCAAGAGGCTGGAAAAAAGGGGAAACCTACAGGGGTCAATCTAATAGTCTAGAATAAGCATGATGCATAGCACCTACCAGGGTCACATGCTGCAACCGGAACCAGAAATCTCTTCATTTAACTGAAGAAACCATTTATGTGCATAGCACTTACAACTTGTAACTAGATCTGCTCAATTAAACAGATGATTCAACCTTTGGACTGTGTAATCCAATCCAGTTTCACACATACAGTGTGTTGAACAAACAAAAATCTGAAAGAAGTGTTCAAATCAAAAAATGCGGAGGAGGATCAAAAACAATTTAGAATCACGATGTATGTACAGTCCAGTTCTAAATACTGTACCAATATACCAACTCACCTGATTCCCATCTGCAAGCATTACTAACCATTAGCTAGGTCTGTGGATAATCAGAAATATGGGCAAATAGCCATTATTATGGAGAGGACACAAAGGTCAGCAGCCAGATTCACTGTTTCTTACATCAGACCCAAAGATCTGCTATTGAGGTCAGGATCACATGCGTCACTAGTGCATATATTAATGCTGGCTGTTATTAACATGCCATTGTGAGACTTTGCAAGTCCACCGCCATAGCGTTATTAGTCTACATTTAAGCTACCAACAATCATGTCGGAGATATCTGGCTATATGATAGCTTTAAGATTGTGGGAGCTACATGTTAAGGGGGCTGCCATTGAAGGCATGTCTACCTGAGAGGCACTGGGAAAACCCTCCACCTCATAATTCCTCCACAATGCTTGCAGATGTAGGAGATGCCTTCATGGACCCAAAATAAAAAAATAAAATAAAAGACAAAACCTAACAAATAAGGCCTGAAAACATCATAGGGCCTGCAGCATCTCTTCTCAACAGCACTCCTTAGTGACAATGTATTGGTCACACTACTAATTAACAGCCTCATTAAATTGCTATGTAACAAATTGTATAGGGCTCTATATAAGCACACAGCATCTTTTTGAAAGCAAGGTTTTAGTTAGGGAACTTCTATGCAAAAGCCAGGTCTTCACTAACTAAACACTTCTGTAAAACAAATATGCTATGTGCTTATATAGAGCCCTATTAAATTGCCCAAATCACATTTTAATGAGGCCCTTTGTGTTCTATTTAACCTGTGACCAATTGATGGTCACTGAGGAGTGCTGTTGAGAAGGCTAAAACATGTCTGCAGACCCTATGGGCGTCATTCAATTGCGATATGGCCGATTGAAAAGGGCTCTATATAAGCACAGAGCATATATTTATTTACAGACGTTTGTAGTTAGTGAAGACCTTGCTTTTGGAGAGAAGTTCACTAACTACAAACATCTGTAGAAAATATGCTCTGTGCTCAAATTGATCCCTTAGCAATCGGCCACATTGCAATTGAATGAGGCCCTATGTCCTCCTCCGCTTGGGCCCAGGACCCACATTACCTGTGCCCATCCTCCGTCTCCCCTCTGGTGGTGATGGTGGGGGGGGAGGGCGGGGGGGTGGGCGGTGCCAGGCAGCGGTGGTCTTGGTGGTGGCGGACACATGGGAGGAGAGGAGGGGCCAGGCTGCTCTTGACTGGGGGATTGGGAGATTCCCGTTGATGTTGGGCTGGGGACCATCGCCTGTCTGAGCAGCCTGACCTGAAGGTGTTCAGTGGTCATGTGGTGCCTCCTCACCTCCCTGGACAGCCTGGCCAGGCTGTGGGTCATATGCGACCGGAGGGCAGAGATGCTGGCCTCCATCCGGAGCTGGATGGCCGTAGACTCCAGAATGCTGGCCTCTATCCTCTGGGAGCTGGCCAGCTGCTCCTTCATGACGGCCAGCATCTCCACCTGCACAGCCTGGCTCTACGGCGACGACACCGCTGGGTGGGCGTGGTGAGGTGGTGCGGGGAGGTCCACAGCTGGAGCCTGTGGTGACAATGTGCCCTTTGGTGACCAGGCCAGCCCACTGTGTGGGGAAGGAGGTGCTGTCCCTTGGGGGGATGAGGGCCCCAGAGCAAGCCTTTCGAGGATGGGCATAGGCCCAGGGCTTGTGGCAGGTGACCCCGCAAGGTCAATGACCAGCCCATCCTCTGACCCAGAGCCCTCTGATCTTCTTTCCTCCTCCCCCTGTGCTGGAGGATCCTGGTACGGGGCTGATGGCCCCGTCTCCTCTCTCTGGTTACAGGACCCAGGGCACCTCCTGGATGCTGAGAGATAGAGAAGAAAGGTACATGTCATTAGTATGTTGATTAGCGCATTGATGTGTTCATTTCTAATTATCTGACATCTAGCCTTGAATATGGATGATTCTCTGATTAGCTATCTTATACTAGCTGTTATCTATTCTTAGGTTTCTGTTCTGGATGGTTCTCGGCTCACAACTCTATCTGTATTACGGCTGCTGTCTGTAACTGCATAGGCTGAACGGGCACACCAATACATGGACTCTCTATTACAGGGGTGTCCAAACTCTGTCCTGGATTGGAAGATATCCTTTCTGTGCACTGGTGAGCCAATCAGGATGACTGAAGAAGCGATTGACTCACCTGTGCGCAGCAGGGTTATCAAATCCAGCCATGTGTGTGGCCCACCAGGACTGAGTTTCGACACACCTGCTCTATTGCTTGATTACTGTTGTGGTGACCAGGAATGACAGTGATTTGTCAGCTTCATGAATTTAAGGATGCATTCATCTATCCCTTGTTATTTCATGGAGCTGACATGTCAGTGTCATGTCCATGTGTAGTGTTTGTGATGCACATGTGGTGGCATGTTGCTGTATGTCATATTCACCTGCCATGGAGGCTGGGTCCTGCTGCTCCACCGGGCCTGATACTCCAGGTGCGTCGGAGGGTGAAAGCATGGCCCTTGCAATACCTTCATGGGCAAGGTACTTGACCCTCCGCCCCTCGGCCTCCTGCACCATCTTCTTCCTCACCGCGGCCCTGACGTTGTTGAACCGATGCTTTAACGTCCACGGCCCGCCACACCGTTGACCAGATCCACCACCTGCTGCCAAGCAGTAGCACGGGGCCCAGCCTTTACTTCCCTACCCCCCGAGGTGATGACGGGGCGGGCACGGATGGCCTCCAGGAGGACCCTGTTCTCCTCCCGGCTATAATTGTGGGCCCTGGACCTGCCGCCAGCCTCTTGCTCTTCAGACTGGGGATGAGGACCCTCTCCACTCTCCCTCCTCCTTCTCCTTCCTCCTCCTACTCTCCTCTCCTCCCTCCTTCCTCTCCTCTCCTCCCTCCCTCCTCCTCCTCTCCTCTCCTCCCTCCTTCCTCTACTCTCCTCCCTTCTCCCTCCTCCTCTCCTCTCCTCTCCTCCGTCCTTCCTCTATTCTCCTCCCTTCTCCCTCCTCCTCTCCTCTCCTCCCTCCTTCCTCTACTCTCCTCCCTTCTCCCTCCTCTCCTCTCCTCCCTCCTTCCTCCCCTCTCCTCCCTCCTTCTCCTCCTCTCCCCCCTCCTCCTCTCCTCCCTCCTCCTCCTCCTCCTCCTCCTCTCCTCCCTCCTTCCTCCTCCTTCCTCCTCCTCTCCTCCCTCCTCCTCTCCTCCCTTCTCCTCCTCCTCTCCTCCCTCCTCCTCCTCCTCTCCTCCCTCCTCCTCCTCCTCTCCTCCCTTCTCCTCCTCCACTACCTCCTTCCTCCACTACCTCCCCCTCCTCAACTATTACCTCCTCCTCACTCCTCCCCTCCTCTTCCCCACCTCCACGCCCCGGGACTCCCTGCCACTCCTCCACCCTCTGCTCCTCTCCCTCCATCACCACATGAAAAGAAAAGAAAGAGAAATAAAGAAATGTTTTAGTGGGTTTGCCTGCTCCACGCTCGTCCCCCATTCTGATCGCCTCTAACACTATTTCTGCTTGGATATCAATGTTGTAACTAACTGCAGTAATCAACCTTAAGTGGACAGAGCCTGTGACAGCAGTGGGAGGGGTGTACAGCACCTCTCACTCTGGACCTGAGAGGCGCTGATGAAACACGCTAGATCAATACTTTCATAAACAATGTGGAAGGGTCAGTTACAGTTTGCATATATACAAGGCATGCGGCTATTTACTGTGTGCTTCTATCTTGTGTGGGGAGTGGCCCATGT
>CM050165.1:175549351-175745609 GCA_027410445.1 Discoglossus pictus | reverse complement strand
ACAAATCATTTATCAACAGACTTTACGCTCCAAACAGGGCCCTCCATTTTCTTGCGTTGTCAATATTACATACTGTATATGTCCGGGTTCTTCTCCCCTGTACAGCGTTACGGAATATGTTTGCACAATACAAATAAATGAGAATTCGACTAATCATAATATTCCCACATCAGGACAAATTAGTCTGGGCCATCATTATCATCGGACAGATGGTTAGCTTGTACGAGATCCTAATGCCTAACATGTACCGACATACATCTGTTGGTGGCTGCTCATATGGCATATGTAAGGTTTCCACTAATATGTTATTTGTGTGTTTGTATTCCAGATCCCGGTCAGAACAAGGCATGACGATAAACATCCTGACATTCCGTGGCCATGTCAATGTCCTCATGTAAGTACATGTGTCCGTTTCATTGCTTTGTTGGATCCAGTTTGATATCTTGACTGAATAGCCGATATGTGTCACGAGACAATTTCCATATACAATGCAGATGTGATGTGACATCTGTCAGCTGATGTTCCTGGTATATCCACAGCATGTGTATGCTCATATAGTCTATCTCGATTCATAGGTACCTATTGGTTTAGACATTCTATCCTCTCCTCTACTTGGACTGTTGTGAAGCCTGCAGCACCAACCCTTCAAGATCTTTTCTTCAGTGCTGATGTGACCCTCCCTGTGCATATGGGGAAGAGTAAATCCAGGCTTGGGACTTAAAAGTTAAGGAGGTTACGTTAATCTTCAGTTATGCATATTCAACAACAGTGAGTATAGATGCTCAATCAGAGAACAAACTATCACTGATATTGCCTGGTTTTGTTGTGAGTTCTCTGCAATAAGTAACATCTGACTGATATGGTCCTGGTCAGGTCACCATCTTTTTGACCAAGGTTATCTATGTGCTGCTTATTGTTGCGTGAGAACTGAGGTTATGGGCTCATAGCATTCACTGATTGAGCACTTATACTTCTGATGTGGCATCAGAGTGTCCGTTTAACACACAAGCATACATTTTGCTCTCCCCATATGTATATCACCTTATTCTGGATTATTATGGTGTTTCCTTATTGACTGTTATATATATGTCGGAACAATAATGAGATCTATTATATTGCCTAATGTTGGTTGATACACTGTACATCCCCTGATCATCCATATCAATGTAATTTTCCCTGCCTGCATTCTGCTCTCAGATCCCTATTTCCCTGTGGTACTTGGATTTTGTATCCTACCCCCCTCCACCATGATCCTTTGCATACCTGTGTTGATTAGTCAACCTGTGGCTTTGTGGCAAGCTTGCCTTGTTAATTTCTGTAAATATTAAATATGATTTATCCGCGATGTTGTTTGTGTCTGCCTCATCAATGTTGATACCATAGCATTTCCAGAACATCAATAAAAGGACCTTCAGACTCCACATCTGTGCTCTGCACCATCAGTTAGGGGTGTCAATAGAATTCTCACAGTGTGTTTGCATTACTGATTTCAACCATAAGGGAAGGTTGGTATTAACAATCTATATGACGCAGAAACAGACAAATGAGACAGGTTTCCGTAAGTGGCTCACATCCTAATAGTGAACATACAGGGCCTCATTCAATTGCAATTTTGCCAATGGAATGGGGCTCAAAATAAGCACAGAACATATATTGTGTCAAACAGATTTTAGTTAGTGAAAACCTTGATTTTGGAGAGATGTTTACTAACTAAAACATTTTTCAGAGAATATATGTTATGTGCTTATTTCAAGCCCTATTCAATTGGCCAAATTGCAATTAAATGAGGGCCACAGTATCTAACATAAGTGAGTACACCCGTCACATTGTTGTTAACATTTTAGTATATCTTTTCATGTGACAACACTGAAGAAATGACACCTCTGCTACAATGTAAAGTAATTTTTCTGACCCATCAATAACTCAATACACAGCCATTAATGTCTAAACCATTGGCAACAAAAGTGAGTACACCCCTAATTTGAAATGTCCAAATTGACACGAAATGTCAATTATGTGTGGCCACCATTATTTGCCAGAACTGCATTAACCCTCATGGCCAGGGAGTTCACCCGAGCTTCCCAGGTTGCCACTGGAGTCCTCTTCCACTCCTTAATGATACATCAGAGCTGGTTGATGCTAGAGACCTTGCACTCCCCCACCGTCAGTTTGAGGATGCCCCACAGATGTTTAATATGGTTTTGGTCTGTCGACAAGCTTGGCCAGTCCATCACCTTAACCTTCTTTAGCAAGGCAGTGTCGTCTTGGCGGTGTGTTTAGGGTCGTTATGTTATGTTGCCCTGCGGCCCAGTCTCCCAACGGAGGGGATCATGTTCTGCTTCAGTATGTCACAGTACATGTTTTCATTCATGGTTCCCTCAATGAACTGTAGCTCCCCAGTGAACCAAAACAGTTTGAAGCAAAACAGTGATGCAGAGAGAGGGGAGGCAGCATCTGACATCATTAGGTAAATGCATATAGGGGGAATCCACACAACATATTAGCGAAAACATATATACACATGCATATATGTTTGGTCTGGGCCTGCATGCATGCTGCCAGCACTAAAGAGCTACAGTTCTTTGAGGGAACCCATGAATGCCAACATGTACTGTGACAAACTGAGAAAGAGCATGATCCCTCCCATAGGAGAACGGGCCGCAGGGCAGTATTCCAACATGATAACGACCACAAACACACCTCCAAGCCGACCACTGCCTGGTTAAAGAAGCTGCAGGTCAAAAGTTGATGAACTGGCCAAGTAGGTCACCAGACCTAAACCCTATTGAGCATCTGTGGGGTACTCCTCAAATGGAAGGTGTGGAGTGTAACGGAACCCATCACTGTTTTACCCTGTTTTATGGTTATGGTTAAAATATGATCATACTGTTATACTGTATGTATGTTGGTTTCTGCTCTGCAAAATCTTAGCCCAGACTATTGCAGACCTTGGCATAATAGATAATCCTAGTACAGAGACTCATCATAGGATAAGGAAGTCTATTGTATAAAGTGTTTTCATTATCAGACATAACAAAGAAGGATGATCTAAGCAATGTCTGATTGTATCAAAGTAGCCAGGTAGTCTCCGGGAGGTGTGACCCACCTGTTGTCCCTCAATGTGTATTGTGTGGCCAACTATGGGGGATGTGTGTATTGCCTGTGGGAAGAGATGTGTATATATATATTTCTGCACAACAAAATAAAGTCAGTATTCATTTGACTCCCAATTGAGTGTGGGCAAATATTGGAGGTTGGGAATGGTGAGACTGTAGTGCTTCTTGGATATTGTACCGTATACCAGCGGAGATATTGGACTGCGTTTTCCAACTCCGTTACAGGGAGTGCAAGGTCTCTAACATCCACCAGCTCCATGATAACATCATGAAGGAGTGGAAGAGGACTCCAGTGGCAACCTGTGAAACTCTGGGGAACTCCATCCCCATGAGGGTTAAGTCAGTGCAGGAAAATAATGGTGGCCACACAAAATAATCGCCAATTTCACTTAGGGGTGGACTCACTTTTGATATTTCCCCTGAATTAATCTATCCATGTGTCATGAACACGAATATCATGCATCACTGTTACTGTAATCAAACTCATGAATATTACCTTCACCCTCAGCTGCACTAGTGGCTGTTACCCCAACCCTACATTAACACAGGGCTGATATATTGAAGGAAGATGTATGTACTAATCCAATAACGTTGGTGTGTAGCATTCATGTGGTGTTTACCAATCATGGTACAGTACAAACGAAAACAAACAATGATAATGTGAGCAATACATAATCTTTAATCTTATGCTTGCAAATGATAGGAAAAAAAAGAAAACTGGAGGCATAAATTCCGTCGATTGGAACCTAAAGACATAAGAACAAGACATCAATTAGAACAATATACGCATTGACTGCAACACCTCAACATCAATAGATCTTGGACATCAATTGCTTCTATATGCAACATGAACATGTTCTCACCTATTTCCGCTTCCGCTTGTGTGTTTCTTGGCTCTCCTGGCCTTTTGAAGATGTTCGCCTAGGCCGGCCCCGACCTCTTCTAATGTTTTGAGGCTCTTCCGGCCTGGATGCTGGGGACAGGGTCTGGGATGTTGAAGGTGGTGAGTTGGAAGGGGTAGCCCGGTCTTGGTGCTGGCCTTCTCGGGCCATTTAAGGCCTTCGGGCGAACTCCTCCATTAAAAGATTATGACGCCTCACCTCCTGGAACATACGTTCATTTTGACGTGTCATTTCAGCAAACACTCGATCATTCTGGCGTCTCCTCTCCTCAAAGTTCCGGTCATTCTGGCGTCTCCGTTCCTCCAGCTTCCTGGCATCGTGGCGTCTCATCTCCAGCATGAACTGTTGATTTTGCTCACGCTCATGCTGGAGATGAGCCAGGAAATCCTGGCACTGGGCCGCTGACAGCGCAGGACTAACTGGCAGCGACCCAGACCACTGTGTCCTCTGGGTGGAGGCACTGCTGACTGGTGTGTCCTGCCTGGGAGACGCCTGCTGGGCCTGCGGGGCCGGAGTGGCTGGCTGGGCCTGCTGGTCCTGCGGGGCCTGTTGGGCCGGAGTGGCCACAGTGGCTGTTTGGGCCTGCGGGGCCTGTTGGGCCGGAGTGGCCACAGTGGCTGTCTGGGCCTGCGGGGCCTGTTGGGCCCAAGTGGCCACAGTGGCTGTCTGGGCCTGCGGGGCCTGTTGGGCTGAAATGGGCACAGTGGCTGTCTGGGCCTGCGGGGCCTGTTGGGCCGGAGTGGCCACAGTGGCTGTCTGGGCCTGCGGGGCCTGTTGGGCCGGAGTGGCCACAGTGGCTGTCTGGGCCTGCGGGGCCTGTTGGCCCGAGGTGCCACAATGGCTGTCTGGGCCTGCGGGGCCTGTTGGGCCGGAGTGGCCACAGCGGCTGTCTGGGCCTGCGGGGCCTGTTGGGCCAGAGTGGCCACAGTGGCTGTCTGGGCCTGCGGGGCCTGTTGGGCGGTAGTGGCCACAGTGGCTGTCTGGGCCTGCGGGGCCTGTTGGGCCGGAGTGGCCACAGTGGCTGTCTGGGCCTGCGGGGCCTGTTGGGCGGTAGTGGCCACAGTGGCTGTCTGGGCCTGCGGTGCCTGTTGGGCGGTAGTGGCCACAGTGGCCTGCTGGTCCTGCGGGGGCCACATGCCCTGCCGGGGGCCCATGCTCCAGGGCAGCATTGATTGGGAATCCATATTGTGGGCCCAACCGGAATGGGACCACATTGGGTGGCCCCACATTTGGCCAGCCCACATTGGCTGGGAGCCAGGCGGTGCCATTATCCTGGCTGGAGGGAATTGCTGGCACCTTGTGGATTGCCCAGGCGGACTTTGATACAAGGGCCCTGCTACAGGTGAGGTTGCCGCAGGTGGTCCTGCATCTTCAGAAGGTGCAGGAACCTGCGGAGGCAGGGGACGCCTGGATGGTACTGAAATGAGACAAGATTTTGATTTGAGTATTGTTGTTTCCATATCTCTGAGATCAGAGTGACTTGTAATTGGCTGTGAATGTTTGACGCTAATCAAAATTGATCTGCATCATTAGTATTGTGGATCCTGGCTGGGATCTTTCCTGTTATGTGACAGTGACTGCTGGCAGCAGCAGTTGGACCAAGGGGCTGATAGATGGCGCTGCCGCTGTTATATACATCATTTTCAACTTACACAGAAGCCCAAAAGCACTAGCCCTCACACTTATCCGAACCCCTTACCTTAACAACACCATAACCCACTAAATATGCATGATTATATAATCTCCAGGAAAATGCTGTGACATGTAGAGGCTGCTCACTGCTGATACCAGCAGTCACGGTCAGATAACAGGAAAGGGCCCATGGCTCATATGACTATATGTAATGCTGGTGTGGTGTGCCAACTGCAGTTAATTAGGACACGTGCTCATCTGAATCTGTTGGCCAGTGTGTGAGACAGACCAATCTGTGACCAATCCTCAGCAATGTGAGTTAACATGTTAATGTAACATGGTCCAGATTATGCTGTTACACGACACAAACTTGCAGTCCATTAGAGTCTGTATCCGCATATGCTGCAGTGTGCACATCCATACATGTACTCTCATGGGGATGTACCAGCTAGACCGGACCTATCCTGTTGTATGTGCGCATCTCTGGAAGTGCCCCACCAACGACTCTAGCTACGCCAGCCCAGCAGGCCAGGTAAGTGGTTATGGGTTTCAGGTTCTGGCTACAGTTAGGGGGGATGGGTTAGAGTTAGAAAGTGGGGTTTAGGGGGTTAGGGTTAGAGGGTTAGGGGCTTTGGGTGTACCAACTATTTTTGACGGCTACATGGGGACGCAAGCGCAGCCGCATCCCTAGAGTCGGCGGCGGCACTCTTCCAGCACATACTGAAATGCCCACATAAAACAGAATACATCCGCTATACCTATAATCAAAATGTACATGAATTCTAAGCAGTAGGAGGGTTAAGCCAAACAGCTAGGGATGGGCCAGTTTAACATGGAGTAGAGTGTGACAGGGGAACTCATGACAATAAAAAAACAATTGCAATAGAGTTGTCATGTATGCTTTATATGCACTGGGAACCAACAGTAAACATAACAGTAACATCAATAGATTTGCAAAACGGTATCATAATCAGTTGTGGGAGGAGGTATTGGACATATATTTCATTGCTAACAATTCTGACAAGTATATTTCTTTACACTGGATTTACATGATTTTTGCAGCCTCATATATCTGTAGTCACAACCAGATATCTTACAGTGCAATTCAACGTCAGTTATCTATCTGTGTGGGGTACATGTGCGTACATATGAGGGTGTTAAGGTGTACATGGTACTCACATTGCAGGCTTTCAGACCACCAGGCTAGGGAGGCCCACGACTGACGCTGGCTGGATCATGTCGCGGACTGTGGCCTCCCAACCGGGGTATGTGAACGTTTCTGGCGGCTCACCACCGGTTCCACGTGCTGCTTTGGCCTCATTGGCCATCTTCGTTTTCACAGCAATACGGCAGTCTTGAAACCGGTGCTGGACAGACTGCCAGGGACGATTGGCATACCCCAGCGAGGAGACTTCAGCCGCGATCTCCTTCCAGGCATCTGTCCTCTGCCTGGGCCTCCCTCACTTCACTCCACCGGTTAGGTTGGAGTGTCGGGCTTTCACTCCTCTAACCAGTGTTTAGATCTCCTGGCTGGTGAAATTTGCTGCCCTTTTGCGTGCAGCAGCAGCAGCAGCTTGCTGGCCAGCCTGTGGCTGGGGGCCCTGCTCTCCCTGACCTCTCCCTTCGCTGCCTTCTCCCTCCATCTCTCCTCCTCTCTCTCTCTTGCTCTCACAAAACCTCAAACTCCAAGACCTGTGTGTCCACTTGCACAGCATACAACACAGTCACAGATTTACGAATTTCACTCCCTTTTAAACTATTTGTGCCCTTGATTGTCATCTTCCTATTGGTTAATTGATTTCAGGTTTGATTTCAGAATTACGGGCTTGAGACTTGGCCGTAGCTTCTTAGTGAAACACGTACGGGTTTTGCGGATGATTGCCCTCCAAGCCCGTAGCTTGTTATTCAAACCCGTGCGGGCTTGCATGATAGATGAAGTTAAATATCTTTATTTGCGCATTTGAGAGTAGGGGAATGTTGAGCTATTAATTCTGAAACCAAACATCACTTTCACTTTTAATAAAAGCACAGAATGGCTTTTCGATGCTACGACTTGTAAGTTAGCCCTTTACGACCCGTAGGTCTATTTTACCTATTTCCGGACTTGACGGAGGCTAATCCTGCAGCCTTTGCGGGTCTGAGGTGCTCCAAGCCCTCGGGTCTTTGTTCACGTATATTTGACAAGAATTTGAAAATACAAAAATTACGGATTTGAGTGTAGGGGAATGTTGTGCTATTTTTGCTAACACCTACAATCACTTTATAGTCTCCTCAGAGTGCAGGATGGCTTTATTTGGGCTTTATTATGTGCTTAATTGGTGCTAGCGGGACCTGTTTGCTGCAAGTAAGCTGCGGCTCGCTTTTAGCCTTGCAGAGAGGTTTCCCGTAGCAATTGAATAGCAACCGGGGCTTTCTTGCGGCCGAAACTCTTGCGGCCGTTTTAGATCAAAGGCTTTCCTCCGGCGTGAGCGTCCGCAAGGGATAACAAGGCGCCGGCCGCAAACCTGCTGGAGCCCCCGGTCGGAAGGGAATAGAATAGCCGAATAGCTTGCGGCCGGTCCTTGCGGCCCCGCAGCGGCTGCGGCCGATAATTGAATGAGGCCCATAGTAATTAAGGTTGAAAAAAGACTTTCAGTCCATCAAGTTCAACCTTTTAAAATCTCCTCTGATCTGCAATATACAGATTAAATATTAATTATTTAGTTGTTAATTAATTATTAATCAATTATTATTATTTTATTTGTTTTAATTATTAATTAATCCAGAGGAAGGCAAACAGAAAAAAAAAACAGATACTGGCGATTGGATTTCTCCCAGGATCAATACTGTCTCTCTAATTATCCATGATAACCCTGAAATCCCTTTTTAATTAGAAATAAATCCAGTCACCTTTTAAAGTTATCTATTGAATCCGCTGTCACCACCTCCTCTGGTAGAGAATTTCACAGATTAACCACCCTTACTGTGAAGAACCCTTTTCTTTCTTAAAGGTGAAATCTTTTTACTTCTAACCTCAAGGGATGTTCTCTTGTCAGTTGAAAACCTCTTGGCACAAAAAGCTCCCTTGACAAATCTTTATACTGACCCTGGATGTATTTATATAAGGTAATTATATCTCCTCTTAGACGCCTTTTTTCTAGAAAAAATACGTTTAATTTGGTTAGTCTTTCTTCATAACTTAGCCCCTCCATTCCCCTTGCCCTCCTTTGTACCTTTTCCAGCTCTAAAATTTCCTTTTTGTGAAGTGGTGCCCAAAATTGTACTCCATATTCCAAATGAGGGCGTACTAGAGATTTGTGTAGTGGCAGAATTATATTTGCCTCCCTTGCTTCTATACCCTTCTTAATACATGCTAATATTTTATTTGCCTTTGCAGCTGCTGCTTGGCTTTGAGCACTGTTACCTAGGTGGTTGTCCACAAGCACTCCCAAATCCCTTTCAATATCTGATACACCTAGATTTGCTGCATTAAGATTATAAATTGCATGGGTATTTTTCCTTCCCAGATGCATAACTTTACATTTATTTGTATTAAATCTCATCTGCCATTTAGATGCCCATTCCTCAATTTTATATAAATCCCTTTGGAGGGAAAGTACATCATTATCTGATTAAATAACCTTGCACAACTTCGTGTCAGCAGTGAAAATGGAGACACCACACTCCAATCCTACCTAAACGTCATTAATAAATATGTTAAAAAGAAGAGGACCTAATACTGAACCATAAGGAACCCCACTTACCACATTAGTCCAATCAGAGTATGTTCCATTTACAACAACCCTTTGCTTCCTGTCTTTTAGCCAGCTCTCAATCCATGAGCAGATATTTACTGCAATTCCTGAATCTCTTAATTTGCACAATAGTCTCCCATGTGGCACTGTATCAAAAGCCTTTGCAAAATCCAAAAAGAATACATCCACTGAGTTGCCTTGATCCAGGTTCCTACTAAACTCCTCATAGAAAGTAATTAGATTTGTTTGACATGACCTATCCCTCCTAAATCCATGATGACTCCTACTTAAAATCCTGTTCAAATAGATATATTCTTGTATATTATCCCTTATTAAGCCTTCAAAAAGCTTCCGCACTACAGAAGTGAGTCTCACTGGTCAATAATTCCTCGGATTTGTTCTTGCTCCCTTTTTAAATATAGGTATCACATCTGCTTTTCTCCAGTCATCTGGTAGAGACCCTGTGTTGAGGGAATCTTGAAAAATTAAATATAATGATTTGGCTACTACAGAACCCAGTTCCCTCAGTACCCGTGGATGTATTCCATCAGGACCTGGAGCTTTATGAACATTTATTTTTTCCAACCTCTTTTGGATTACTTCCTGTGATAACCAATTGGTTGGCAAAGGTAGTGTAGCCCCATTATGTTTCAGTGTCCCAACCACTGTGTATACCGAGGAAAAGAACCTATTTAGCTCATCTGCCTTTTCCTGGTCACTAATTTTCAGAAGGCCTGTTTCACATTCTAATGTTCCTGTAGCTTGCTTCCTCGCCTTCTTCCCATTAAGATACTTAAAAAATATGTTAGGGTTAGTCTTACTCTCTTTTGCAATTAATTTTTCATTTTCTATTTTAGCCAGTCTAATGGCGCTTTTGCAAAGCCTTGGTGATTTTCTTGTACTCCCGCAAAGCAGTTTCTGTCCCCTCTTGTTTCTATAATTTTAATGCCTATTTTTTACTCCTTATCTTGATCTTTAAATCATTGTTAAGCCACATTGGATGTGATTTACTCCTTTTATTCCCACATGGTATATGGTGATAAGTACGTATATTTAGTAAGCATTTAAATGTTCAGTGTTTTTACCTATCAGTTCTCTGTCCCAGTCTATACTTTGTATTTCTGCCCTTAGACCGTTAAAATCTGCCCTTTTAAAATTTAGAGTTTTTGTTGGCCTCTTAAAAAATTTTTTTTTTTAAATCAATCTCAAATGAGACTGTGTTGTGATCACTGTTTCCCAACGGTTACCCTATTCCAACATTTCATACTATTTCAGTATTATTTGTGATGACTAAATCTAAGATAACTTCATTTCTAGTAGGCTCTTGTATAACCTGGGCCAGATAATGATCCCTGAGTGTACTCAAGAACCTGCTCCCCTTAGCTGAACTGCTGGTATATTGTTACCAAGTTTATTCCAGGGTAATTAAAATCCCCCATTATTTGAACTTGCCCATGCTTAGCTGCATTTCCAATCTGTAACAATAATTGAATTTCCTCACTTTCAGCTATATTTGGGGGTTTAAAGCATACTCCTACTAATATCCTTTTGGAATTTGCTGCTATTTAACTCTACCCACAAACATTCAACTTTATCACTAGGTCCACAATAAATATCTTCTCTGACTATAGGCTTAAATTCAGGCTTAACATACAGACAAATCCCTCATCCTCTTTTACCATTGCCTCTATCTTTCCTAAATAGGTTATAACCATCCAGATTAACAGTCCAGTCATGAGATTCATCCCGACAAGTTTCGGTAATGCCTATTAAATCCCATTTTTCATTAATTGCTAATAATTTTAACTCTCCCATTTTTCCTGGCAAGCTTCTGGCATTAGCAAGCATACACCTTATGTTATGATCCTGTTGTTCTGAAGTGCCTGCCACTGTCCTTAAGTTAGTTAGTACTACCTCCCTATTGACTAAACAACCCCTCCCCCATCTCCTCCCTTATGAGTTGTTAATTCATGCCTTATACCCTCTACACTTTCTATCCCATTACTTATATCTAGTCCCCCCCCCCCCCCCATCTACTAGTTTAAAAACTCCTCCAGTCTTTCTACCATCCTACCCCCTAGCACAAACGCTCCCTCTTTATTAAGGTGCAATTTATCCCTATTGTAGAGATTGTACCGAAGTGAGAAGTTAGCCCAGTGCTCTAAAAACCCAAACCCCTTCTTAGTGCACCACATCTTTAGCCACGCATTAACCTCCCTAAGCTCCTTCTGCCTCCCTGGGCTAACACATGGCACTGGTAGTATTTCAGAAAATACTACCTTGGATGTCCTTGCCTTCAGCTTATCACCAAGTTCTCTAAAATCATTCTTTAGGACACTCCATCTTCCACTAACTTTGTCATTGGTACCAATATGTACCAAGACCACCGGTTCTTTTCCAGCCCCTCCCAATAATTTGTCTACCTGATCCACAACATGATGAACCCAAGCACCCGGGAGACAGCAAACTGTTTCGATTGCTGGGATCTGGGTGACAAATCCCCCTGTCTACTTTCCTAATAATAGAGTCCCCTACAACCAAAACCTGTCTGTTGCTCTGCCTATTCTGCCATCCCACTCCTCCAGTAGAACTGTTCTCCTGGCTGTTAGAGGGAACAGCTCTATCTGGCATTGCCATTCCTGAATGGACATCCCCAACAGTTTCACTCAATCTGGCAAATCTGTTGGTGTTTGCCAACTCAGAACTGGCCTGCCTCCTCCTGTTCCCCCTGATACTCCTTCTAAATGTAACCCAGCTACCTTCCTGGACATCCTCACTAGCCCCAGCTCCACCTTCCATGCTAGGCCTAGCTAAACTGTGCTCAGTGAGCATCAACCCCCTTTACAATGGAGCAATATCACTAAGTGCTGCAATGCTCCTCTCCAGATCTCCAATTTGAGCTTCCAGAGAGGCAACATGCTCACACCTCTCACAGAGGTATGGACCCTGGATCGTCTGTTCCAGTATTGCATACATATGACAGGATGTACACTGAGTGAGGTTACCACTGGACTGACTCATAATTATTATTGTCTACAAAAATTCAGTGGGAAAAATAAAGAATAAAAAAGAATATATTTGTATAAAGTTTTCCTCCTTTGCACTATAAATCTGCCCATCCTTTTCTTTGAAGTCCCTCCTTTCATTTAAACTCCTATGCTTTTACTAGAATTGCACTTGATACTGAAAATGTTCGCAAGCTCACAAGTTCGCCCCTTCTCCTGTTTATATTAACTTCTGCCTTCTCACCTAGACACAATTAGTGCACTCCTTTATACTAGTTTAACAGTCAAGCCACACCCATCTCACCTGGGCACAATTAGTGGACTTTGCAATTTATCAGACTTTACTTGTAAGGTAAATCCACTTGCAAACAGCCCCCAAAACAGCTCACAAACCTTTTATATTAGTTTACAGTCAAGCCACACCCCTCTCACCATGGCACAATTAGTGCGCTCTGCAATATACCAGCCTTTACTTGTAAGGTAATCCACTTGCAAAAAACTTTGATGATTATGACACTGAGCTTCAAAAACAAAAAACAGAAGAAATACTGGCAACTTTAAATACTTTACAATTGCAAGCATTTAATGCCATATTTCTATCTAGATTGCCCTGGTGGATCAGGAAAAATGTATCTGTACAATTGTTTGATGAGT
This sequence comes from Discoglossus pictus, assembly GCA_027410445.1. Classification (NCBI taxonomy): domain Eukaryota; kingdom Metazoa; phylum Chordata; class Amphibia; order Anura; family Alytidae; genus Discoglossus; species Discoglossus pictus. The sequence goes on along the minus strand of CM050165.1, from coordinate 175,732,566 downwards.
TACATTCGAGCACAGGGTCAAATAGCAATGCCATTTGCAACAACTAGAATTGCAGCACTTTTGTTAGAAGGTGGTAGAACTGTGCATAGTGGATTAAAACTGCCAGTTCCCATTTTAGAAACATCAGTGTCAGATATTTGACTGAATTATTTACAAGCCAAAAAAAAAAAAAGTTAATTAATTATCATTGATGAGGCAACAATGATGTCATGTAATGCATTGCAATGTTTTGATAGATTCTTAAAAGAAGTGATGGATAATAATTTGCAAGTATAATACATTGTTTTTATTTTTTGGAAACTATTTACACACCTCAAATTAGAATTAAATATGAGATCTGAAGGCCAAAACAAATTCAATGATTGGCTCATTCAATTGGAGAAGGAAAACATCCACAAATAAATAATTTACCCAATGATACCATTGAAATTCCATCACAAATAGTTTGCAAGGAATCACTCATATCGGCAATCTTGAATAACTCTGACATTACAAACAAAGGGATATTAACATAAAAAAATATAGATGCCTTGAATCTAAATAACAAAATGGTAAAATTCATCAACGCACCCCAAAAGAATTATTACAGTGCAGATTCAGTTCTGGCTGATGATAAAGAATCTAATTTTAGTATAGGATTTAATAATTCTTTAACCCCATCTGGAATGCCACCACATGTTTTGCAATTGAAAAAAGAGGCAATTGTCATGCTATTGAGAAATACGAATCCAAAAAAAGGACTTCGTAATGGGACCAGATTAATTGTGCATGAATTAAAAGATCATTTTATACATGCAAAAATTATGACCGGGACCCATAAAGGTGAACAAGTTTTTATACCAAGAATTGATTTGGCTCCAAGTGAGAGTGGTTTGCCTTTTGTCCTACAAAGGAGACAATTTCCAGTTATCATGGCATTTGCCATGACCATCAATAAATCCCAAGGACAAACTTTTAAGTCTGTGGGTATTTTTTTTACAGGAACCAGTTTTTGCACATGGACAACTCTATGTTGCTTTTTCAAGGTGCACAAATCCAGATGAGATTAAAGTTTCAATTGAAGACAACCCAAGTCAGGGTGATCTACTACACGATGGACGTATGTTTTCGAAAAACATTGTATACTATTAGGTTTTGTAATCAGAGAGAATAGTGGTTTCCTTTCCAGTAAGAAATGTAAGGTCACTTGGCCTCTTCATAGAAGAGCACTATTTCACTTACAAAACTATATCTACAGTTTGAGAAAAATACAGTAATAACCAACAAAAAAGGAAGAAAGGAAAAACAAAAAATAAAAACAGTGGTTACATCCCATAGACACAAATAAAAATCTGCTGGGCTCTTTGAAAGGGAACCACTTCCACAGACAAAACAAAACAAAAAAATGTAATGTCCTTGAAGTCATTTTTGCCATGATTGGCCCCACAAAACAGTTACCTTGCATTTTATTACCTTTACTGTTTTAAATTTAATAAGTTTATTTCAGGTTTGTAATGTTAAAATTCTGTTTGCAAAGGACTGAAAAATTGATGCATTCTATGGCCCTAATTCAATTGCGATTTTGCCAATTGAATAGCCCTCTAAATAAGCACATAGCATATTTTTTTTAAATACGTTTTTAGTTAGTGAAAACCTTGCTTTTGGATAGATGCTTACTAACTAAAAACTTCTTTAAAAAAATATGTTTTGTGCTTATTTAGAGCCCTATTCAATTGGCCAAATTGCAATTGAATGAGGGCCTATGTAATTAAGGTTTAATGTTAGTAGCAGCATCATCATTTGTTGAAAAATGTAAATGTTTCATGATATATAGATTATTGAACCAGGGAGGAATCCAATTGCCAGTTAATGGAGTCAGGAAGGATTTAATTTTTGCCACCACTTTCAAAAAATGTACAAAGTTTAAATATGCTTTTTTTGGCTTTGCCTTCCTCTGGATTAAATATTCAAGATCACTATAGTTTGAAATACATTCAGGTTAAATGTTATTATCTTATGTTAATGTTTGCATTGTTAACATTGTATTTCACAAGGTTTGAAAAGTTCATTTATTGAATGTTAGTAAAGATTTATGTCATTTGCAGCTTAAACATTTGTTAACAAAATTCAATGTATAAGTAAATAGACAGGATTAATCCAGGGAGTAATCTGATCTCCATTTAATGGGGTCAGGAAGGAATTTATTTTTTTCCCCTTTTCAGACAATTGGCTAAGTTGCAATGGGGGTTTTTGCTGTTTGCCTTCCTCTGGATTCAATACCTATGTGCTTTACCAGGAGGTTAAATACAAGTTGTATGTTACTAAGCATTCTGTAATGGTTGAAGAGACTCTTTTAGACAAAGTTCCACGATTTTATGTTAGTATTGTAAACAAATTATTCAACACTGTTTACAATATAAGTTGTATATTAGAAAAATGTATGTAATGGTTCACAATACGTATTCTGAGAAATTTTATGGATTGTTTTAATATTATTCTATACATGACAATTAAAAAGTTTAATATGGTTTAACAGTTCATTGTAAAAAAAAAAAAAAACAATGTATTATACATTTTTGTACTTCTTTGTAGATAACAAAAAGATTAAGAGTCTTAGAGAATCACATTGTGTCACAAACAGCATTTCCATCTTGAAAATGTTATTGACCGTCATTTTGTGACTGGCAAGTCGCTAGTTATATATATATATTTCCAACATCGCTTAGTAGCTTGTTAGAATACCTTTCAGTGAGTGGCTTATTTTTAAGCTTTTCTAAGGCCCTTTAATGTAGATAACAAGAAGAGAGATAATATACTGTAATTTATCCTGCTTACCTTCTGTGAGAGACAAACAACTGTGTACCTTTGTAACAGTTTGTTGAGTGGTGCAACTTAAGGGACCATAAAGCTAAGGAACTATAATAGTATCTTATGCAGAGGGTATGATGATGGATTAGCTATCACGCAGTGAGAACCAATCTGTTCAGGTTAGGTCTAACAGCAGCATTTAATGCACTCATTTTTTTGATCCTTTTATTACCAGCACTGCACATAACCAATATGAATCACATCAGTTTTGGACAGACATTATGTAGAAACCTGATTATAGCTACTTACAGAAATATACTGTGTTGTAAAATGGAAAATTACTATGTATATATTATTCTACAAAATCATCAATACATTTTCTGAACAAAACAGCTCATCTTTAACTGCTGTGAAAATGAGAAATGTGTTGTTTTAAATACACAAAAGCTAACACTGAGAAAACAGTGAAATCTGCTTATATGGAAAACTATGGAGATATTTAATTGTGTGTTTTAATACATCTGAAATGCATTTTATTTTAAATAGGTCACACATGTTATAATTTAGTCTTGAAAGTGAGTTTGAGGATGAGGTGTTTTATAATGTGTGTCATTAAAACACAATTTGTCAAGATAAATGACAGCCCAGAATAAAAAGGGACAATAATAAGGCATACATTATAATTCTCAATGAAAGAAAACATTTTCTTATTAAAAGCTTAATTTTTTTTTAACCTACCTGTTTGTCAAGACTCATTGAAATAATAGAGACACAGGGGAGGGGAGGGGGGAAGAGACACAGGGGATAAGAGGGGGGAGAGACACAGAGGAGGGGTGGGAAGAGACGCAGGGGAGGGGAGGTGGGAAGAGACACAGGGGATGGGAGGAGGGAACAGACAAAGAGGAAGGGACAGGGGAAGAGACACAGGGGAGGGGAGAGGGGGGAGGAAGACTCTGGGGAGATGGGGAGGAAGACACAGGGGAGGCAGGAAGGGGGAGGAAGACATAGGGGAGAGGGGGAGGAAGTCACAGGGGAGGGGGGGGACACTGGGGAGTGGAGGGGGGAGTAACAGTGAAGGGGGAAAGAGAAACAGGGATGGGGAGAGGGGTAGACACAGGGGAGGAGAGAGGTGGGGGAAGAAACAGAGGGGAGAGAGGGGAAGAGACACAGGGGAAAAGGGGGAAGAGACACTGAGGAGAGGGGAGGAAGAGACACAATGGAGGGGAGAGGGGGAAGAGACATGGGAGGGAAGAGGGAGGAGAGACACGGGAAGGGAGAGGGGGAAAGAGACACAGGGGGAAGAGACACAGGGAGGGGAGAGAGAAGAAGACACGGGGGAGAGACACAAGGGAGGGGAAGGGACACAGCGGAAGGTGGGGAATAGACACAGGGGAGGGAAGTGGAGAAGAGCACAGGGGAGGGGATAGGGAGAAAGAAACACAGTGCAGGGGAGAGGGAGAAGGAGACACAAGGGATGGAAGGGGAAGAGACACAGGGGAGGGGAGAGGAGTAGGAAACACAGGGGATGGAAGGGGGGAGACACAGAGGAGAGACAAAGGGGAGGGAAGGGGGTGAGATACATGGAAGGGTGAGAGAGACACAAGGGAGAAAGAGGGGGGAAGAGACACGGAGAGGGGGAGAAAGACACAGGGGAGAGGGGGAAAAAGACACAGGGGAAGGAAGAGATGGGGAAGAGACACAGGGAAGGGGGAAGAGACACAGGGGAGAGGGGAAGAGACACAGAGGAGGGGAGGGGGAAAGAGACACAGGGGAGGGGAGAGGGGAGGAAGACACAGGGGAGTGGGGACACAGTGGAGTGGAGAGGGGGGAGACACAGTGAAGGGGGAAAGATACACAGGGATGGGGAGAGGGGTGAGACTCAGGGGAGGAGATAGGTGGGGGAAGAGACAGAGGGAGAGAGAGGGGAAGAGACACAGGGGAAGGTGGGGACGAGACACAGGGGAGGGAAGGGTGAAGAGCACAGGGGAGGGGATAGGGAGAAATAAACACAGGGCAGGGGAGAGGGAGAAGGAGACACAGGGGATGGAAGGGGGAGAGAAACAGGGGAGGGGAGAGGAAAAGGAAACACAGGGGATGGAAGTGGTGGAGACACAGGGGAGAGACACAGAGGAGGGAATGGGGAGAGATACATGGAAGGGTGGGAGAGACACAAGGGAGGGAGTGGGGGGAAGAGACAATGGGAGGGGGAGAAAGACACAGGGGAGAGGGGAGGAAGACACAAGAGGGGGGGAGACACAGGGAAGGGGAGGGTTAGGGAAACACAGGGGAGAGGGAGAGGTGGGGGAAGAGACACAGGGGAGGGGGGAAGAGACACAGGGGAGGGGGGAAGAGACACAGAGGAGGGGAGGGGTAAAGAGACACAGGGGAGGGGAGAGGGGGAGGAAGACACAGCAGAGTGGGGGGAAGACACAGGTGAGGGAACAGGGGGGAGGACAGAGACACAGGGGAGAGGGGGGAAGAGACACAGGGAGGGGGGAAAGAGACACAGGGGTGGGGGAAGAGACACAAAGGAGAGGGAGAGACACAGGGGAGTGGGGAAGAGACAAAGAGGATGGGGGGGGGAAGAGACACAGGGGAAGGGAGAGGGGGTGGAAGACACAGGAGAGAGGGGGTGAAAGACACAAGGGAGGGTAAAGGAAGGCACAGGGGAGGGGTGAGGTGAGGGAAGAGACACAGGGGAGAGGAGGGGGAAGAGACACAGAGGAGGGGTGGGAAAAGAAGCAGGGGAGGTGAGGTGGGAAGAGACACAGGGGATGGGAGGGGGGAAGAGACAGAGAGGAAGGGACAGGGGAAGAGAAACAGGGGAGGGGAGAGGAAGACTCCGGGGAGATGGGGAGGAAGATACGGGGGAAGGAGGAGGGGGGGGAGACAGAGGGAGAGAGAGGGGAAGAGACACAGGGGAAGGTGGGGAAGAGACACAGGGGAGGGAAGGGTGAAGAGCACAGGGGAGGGGATAGGGAGAAATAAACACAGGGCAGGGGAGAGGGAGAAGGAGACACAGGGGATGGAAGGGGGAGAGAAACAGGGGAGGGGAGAGGAAAAGGAAACACAGGGGATGGAAGTGGTGGAGACACAGGGGAGAGACACAGAGGAGGGAATGGGGAGAGATACATGGAAGGGTGGGAGAGACACAAGGGAGGGAGTGGGGGGAAGAGACAATGGGAGGGGGAGAAAGACACAGGGGAGAGGGGAGGAAGACACAAAAGGGGGGAGACACAGGGAAGGGGAGGGTTAGGAAAACACAGGGGAGAGGGAGAGGTGGGGGAAGAGACACAGGGGAGGGGGGAAGAGACACAGGGGAGGGGGGAAGAGACACAGAGGAGGGGAGGGGGAAAGAGACACAGGGGAGGGGAGAGGGGGAGGAAGACACAGCAGAGTGGGGGGAAGACACAGGTGAGGGAACAGGGGGAGGACAGAGACACAGGGGAGAGGGGGTAAGAGACACAGGGAGGGGGGAAAGAGACACAGGGGTGGGGGGAAGAGACACAAAGGAGAGGGAGAGACACAGGGGAGTGGGGAAGAGACAAAGAGGATGGGAGGGGGGAAGAGACACAGGGGAAGGGAGAGGGGGTGGAAGACACAGGAGAGAGGGGGTGAAAGACACAAGGGAGGGTAAAGGAAGGCACAGGGGAGGGGTGAGGTGAGGGAAGAGACACAGGGGAGAGGAGGGAGAAGAGACACAGAGGAGGGGTGGGAAAAGAAGCAGGGGAGGTGAGGTGGGAAGAGACACAGGGGATGGGAGGGGGGAAGAGACAGAGAGGAAGGGACAGGGGAAGAGAAAAAGGGGAGGGGAGAGGAAGACTCCGGGGAGATGGGGAGGAAGATACGGGGGAAGGAGGAGGGGGGGGGGAGACATAGAGGAGACTGGGAGGAAGACACAGGGGAAGGGGGACACAGGGGAGTGGAGAGGGAAGGAAGAGACACAGGGAATGGGAGGCAGAGACACAGGGGCGGACAGAGGTGGCAGAGACATGGGAGAGGAGAGGGAGAAGAGACACAGGGTAAGGGGCGAGGGGGGAAAGAGACACAGGGGGAAGAGACACAGGGAGGGGAAAGAGGGGGAAGACACGAGGGGAGAGACACAAGGGAGGGGAAGAGACACAGGGGAAGGTGGGTAAGAGACAAAAGGGAAGGGAAGGGGGGAGAGCACAGGGGAGGGAATAGGGAGAAAGAGACAAAGGGCAGGGGAGAGGGAGAAGGAGACACAAGGGATGGAATGGGGAGAGACACAGGGGAGGGGAGAGGGAGAAGGAAACACAGGGGATGGAAGGGGTGGAGACACAGAGGAGAGACACAGGGGAGGAAAGGGAAAGAGATACATGGAAGGGTGGGAGAGACACAAGGGAGGTAGAGGGGGGAAGAGACATGGGGGAGGGTGAGAAAGACACAGGGGAGAGGGGAGGAAACACAGGGGAGAGGGGAAGAGACACAGAGGAGGGGAGGGGAAAGGGACACAGGGGAGGGGAGAGGGGGAGGAAGACACAGGGGAGGATGGGAGAAAGATACTGGGGAGAGGGGGAAAGAGACACAGGGGAGGGGAGAGGGGTGGAAGAGACACAGGGGAGAGAGAGGTGGGGGGAAGAGACACGGTAAGGGGGAGTAAGAGACACAGGGAAGGAGGAAAAGAGACACAGGGGAGGGGAAGAGACACAGGAGAGGGTGAGAGACACAGGTGAGGGGGAGAGACAAAGAGGATGAGAGGGGGAAGAGACACACGGGAGAGGGAGAGGAAGAGACAGGGGAGGGGAGAGGGTGATGAAGACACAGGGGAGAGGGGAGAAAGACACAGAGCAGGAGAGAGGGGGGTGAAGACACAGGGGAGAGGAAGAGGAAGTCACAGGGGAGGGGAGAGGTGAGGGAAGAGACACAGGGGAGGGGGAAGAGACACAGGGGAGGGGGGATGAAACAAAGGCGAGGGGAGGGAGCAGAGACACATTGGAGGGGGGGAGAGACACAGAGGAGGGGAGGTGGGAAGAGACACAGGGGAGGGGAGAGCGCGAGGCAGACACAGGGGAGGGGGGAAGAGACACAGGGATAGGGAGAGGGGGTAAGAGAAACAGGGGAGGGGAGAGGTGGGTAAAGAGACAAAGGGGAAAAGGGGACAAAGACACAGGGAAGAGGGGAGGAATAGACACAGGGGAGGAGAGGAAGAGACAGAGGGAAGGGGAGGAAGAGACATGGTAAGGGGAGAGACACAGGGGAGGGGAGAGGGGGGAAAGAAACACAGGGAGGGGAGAGGGTGTAAGACACAGTGGTGGGGAAGAAACACAGGGGAGGGTGGGGAAGAGACACAGGGGAGGGATAGGGGGAAGAGACACAGGGGAGGGGAAGAGACACGGGGAGGGAGTGGTGGGAAGAGAAACAGGGGAGGGGAGAGGGAGAAAGAGACACAGGGGAGGGAAGGGGAGAGACACAGGGGAGGGGAAGAGACACAGGGAGGGAGTGGGGGGAAGAGATACAGGGGAGGGGAGAGGGAGAAAGAGACACAGGAGAGGGAAGGGGAGAGACACATGGGAGGGGGAGACACAGGGGAGGTGGGGAGGAAGACACAGGGGACAGGGGGAGGAAGAAACAGAGGAGAGGGGGGGGTGAGACACATGGGAGAGGGGTAGGAAGGCACAGGGGAGCGGAGAGGTGGGGGAAGAGACACAGGGGAGGGGGAGAGACATAGAGGAGGGGACAGAGGGGAGGAAGAGACATGGTAAGGGGAGAGACACAGGGGAGGGGAGAGGGGGGAAAGAAACACAGGGAGGGGAGAGAGTGTAAGACACAGTGGTGGGGAAGAGACACAGCGGAGGGTGGGGAAGAGACACAGGGGAGGGATAAGGGGAAGAGTCACAGGGGAGGGGAAGAGACACGGGGAGGGAGTGGGGGGAAGAGACACAGAGGAGGGGAGAGGGAGAAAGATACACAGGGGAGGGAAGGGGGAGAGACACAGGGGATGGGAAGAGACACAGGGAGGGAGTGGGGGGAAGAGACACAGGAGAGGGGAGAGGGAGAAAGAGACACAGGGGAGGGAAGGGGAGAGACACATGGGAGGGGGAGACACAGTGGAGGGAAGGGGGAGAAACACAGAGGAGGGGAGTCGTGGAGGGGAGATACACAGAGGAGGGTGGGGAAGAGACTCAGGGGAAGGAATGGGGAAGGGACACAGGGGATAGGAGAGGGAGAAAGAGACACAGGGGAGGGGAGAGGGAGAAAGAGACATAGGGGAGGGATGGGTGGGAGACACAGGGGAGGGGAAGAGACACAGGAAAGAAGGGGGGGAGACACAGGGGAGGGGAGAGGGAGAAAGAGACACAGGGGAGGGAAGGGGGAGAGACTCAAGGGAGGGGGAGACACAGGGGAGGGAAGGGAGAGAGACACAGATGAGGGGAGTTGTGGAGGGGAAGATACACAGGAGAGGGGGGATGAGAGAAAGAGGAGGGGGAAGAGAGGGGGAAGAGACTAAGAGGAGGGGAGGGGGGAAGAGACATGGGGGAGGAAAGAGGGGAGGGAGACAAAAAAGAGAGGGGGAGGAAGAGACACAGGGGAGTGTGTGGGGAAGAGACTCAGGGGAGGAAATGGGGGAAGAGACACAGGGGAGAGGAGAGGGAGAAAGAGACACAGGGGAGGGGAGAAAGGGACACAGGGGAGGGAAAGGGGGAGACACAGGAGGGGGAGGGGAGGAAGACACAGGGAAGAGGAGGAGGAAGACACAGGGGAGACGGGGAGGAAGACACAGGGGACAGGGGGAGGAAGAAACAGAGGAGAGGGGTGTGTGAGACACATGGGAGAGGGGTAGGAAGGCACAGGGGAGGGGAGAGGTGGGGGGAAGAGACACAGGGGAGGGGGAGAGACACAGAGGATGGGACAGGGGGAAAAGACACATGGGAGGGGAGAGGGGGGAGGAAGACTCTGTGGAGAGGGGAGTAAGACACATGGGAGGGAGGAGGGGGGAAGACACATGGAGAGGGGAGAGGGGGAAAGACACAGGGAAGTGGAGAGGGGAGAAGACACAAGGGTTGGGGGGAAGAGGCACAGGGATTGGGAGAGGGGGGAAGAGACACAGGGGAGGGAAGAGGTGGGGGAAGAGACAGAGGGGAGAGAGGGGAAGAGACACAGGGGAAAAGGGGGAAGAGACATGGGAGGGAAGAGGGAGGAGAGACAAGGGGGAGAGGAGAGGGGGGAAGAGACACAGGGGGAAGAGACACAGGGAGGGGAAGAGACAGGCAATTTACTAGTTGATAATAATGATGAAAAGTAATGTTGTTTGGCAAGACTGAGGGCAGTGAAGTAGGAGTACAAAATAAAGTTTTAATAGAGGAAGTTTGCTGAAGTGCGAGATTTCCTCCATAGTTGTTCAGCAGTGTGAGAGCACCTCTAGATGTGGAATGATTGCGTAATATGCCACGGTTGTAGATGAGATATATTAGTTCTATATTGAACCACTAGTTTGCTACCACAACTTTCAACCTGCCACTGTCCATGGTTTCATTTACCCAATGGGCCTTGACCTACAGGGAGATAATTATTTTTGATATATATAGCTGTAATTGTGGCTGCTGAATTGCATACCTTGTTTCCCTAGTTGTGACATATAATATTGTTGTGGCTATTTTTTGCAGCCTTTAAAAAGGTCTGTTATTCTCTTTTTGGATTTACTTTGAAGTATTACATAGCTTTGGATTATGGCAGAGATTGATCTTGATCAAGACTATAGATTAAGACAGAACAGACGTGTGGAGGAGGTAGAAATAGCGTTCGACAACTTTGGGTTTCAGTCCTCTGATGGTGACTGGAATGAAGGGCTAAACCAACTAGAATCATTACTCAAAAAGCATTTAACTGCATTTTGGAAAAAGACTATCTATGACAGATATCTGGCAAAAATACCACACATACAAGAATCAACATTGATCCAGAAGGAGGAAATGGTAACAGACCATTATTAATTTGTCTACTCGTACTCTCTCCAAATCTCAAATTAGTATTTTAGAACAAGGCCTTTCTTTCTCACCTACGGCATACTTTTTTTTTGACACATTCAAGGGTGTGCAATTATTTGCCAGAAAGTTACTGCTCAAGAAGCTTTTCTCTAAAAGAGAACTTAGTCCGTTGGTACATTCTATAGATATTCAAATACAAGACGTAAAGTCTTCAGTAGACAGTAGTGAGGATGAGGAGGGGGGTTGAGGATGTGGAGGGGGGTTGAGGAGGGGAGTTGGGGTTGAGGAGGAGGGTTGAGGAGGGAGGATGAGGAGGGAGGATGACGCGTGCAATCTAAGGTGCCACCAGATATGAGTGTCCCTGTGCACTGGCAAAAGTTGGCAGAGTAGGTGCTGTAGGCCTCACACACACGCCTGTAGGCAGGCAACTGATATTTAATCGATTACAGTCAAAAAAGTGTTGTTTTATGTCACTGTACACTACGGTTGCACCAGATATGAGTGTCACTGTGCACTGGCAAAAGTTGGCAGAGTAGATGCAATAGGCTTCACACACACGCCTGTAGGCAGGCAACTGATATTCAATCGATTACAGTCAAAAATGTGTTGTTTTATGTCACTATACACTACGGTTGCACCAGATATGACGTATCACTGTGCACTGGCAAAAGTTGGCAGAGTAGATGCAATAGGCTTCACACACACGCCTGTAGGCAGGCAATTGCTATTCAATCTATTACAGTCAAAAAAGTGTTGTTTTATTTCACTGAGCACAATATAAGCTGTGAGCCTGACACAGGCAGGCAACTGAAATTAGATTACAGGAAAAAAATGGTTGTTTTCAATGTATGGTACACCACCAGGTATGAGTAGTGAAAATAAGCACAATATAAGCTGTTAGGTGTTAGCCTGTCACACACACACGCTGGCAGGCAGGCATAGATTACACAGAAAAAAATTATAAAATAAAATAAATGATGTTCAAAGTTTCCTCAATGATAAAGTATAGGGGGCGAACCGAAAAGCGCATGTGTTCGCCATCCGCTGCGAACCCGAACATGCCAAAATCGCTGCGAATAGTACGCCGGCAAACTATTCGCGACATCTCTATTGACACCTAAAATTAAACAAGAACCAACTGATGCTGTGTGATTCATTGGTACATTTAACCAACATTGGCATCAAGTTAGCAACATTCTAAACAAACACGCACACATCTGGAGATCTGATCCCCAATTGAAATGTGTCATTGGAGATCATATCAAGATGAGCTTTCACAATCTGATATTATAGTCACATATATGTTAATTTCCAGAGCTATAGTCGAGATATCTTTGAGAGTTAACTATGTCTGTCTAAACAGTGGTTATCCTAGACATGTTTATATTTATGTATACAGTATATGAGTTGTACCATTGTGAACCCTTATTGGCCACTTGATGCTTTATTGTGTTACGCTCTTAGCATTGCTTTGCAGGCTCTGGTACTAAGCATGCCTATATGTCAGTTTTTTTAATGTATGGATCTTATTGGGAGAGCCGCACATAATGCTTTGTTGTTCTGTGTACATCCAGATTGAGATGTAAGCATTTAAACACGCTGCACAGGATTTGCACTGGACTTGATAGTGTTAATTCCCTTACTGGTCAACCCCCCTATCACACTTTTAAAGGCTGGGCGCTTTTATGGCCTCCGTAGAAGCTATCTAACGTGAAACGCTAGCGTCAGTCTACACAGCTTCACACTGTGATGAAGTCAGAGCTGTGAGTGGCCGGTCCATCGGCACTGTCCCACATCTGCTCAGATAAGTGATTATACTGTATTTTGAGTGGGTTTACTGGACAAGGCACAAAGCTCAGGGAGTTAGCTTCCCCTTTTTTCTGACTATTTAGAGGGTAAATAGCGGGTTCTCATAGATTAGCTAAGGACTAGACAGGGAGCTCCACTATACTTATACCATGGATTTTTCTGTGCCTTGTCCCTGTTCTCACCCGATATATGTGCATAGGAAGCATTTGTTGCACCTTTTTAGCATATGAGTACATTTTGGGACTGGTTACCACAGCTCTGGTTTTTACTGTATTTATATTTTTAATAGTCATTTTTCTATTTTTATCTAAGTTGATCATTATTTTTATATTGTATATATTAAAAGTTAAGTATTACGTGTTGGTCTCTTGACCAAGATGTCTCTGCACCTTAGCAATTATCCATAGCATTTGCAACTAGTCTGACACAGGTGTACCTTTCTCTTATTGATCCATTAGCATATTCCCCAATTATTGTAAACGGAATACAAAAGTTGGATGGTCAGATCACACTCAGGTGGTTTATTAAGATTTAGCACAATACTTTTAATTAGAGAGGGGATCATTAAAACCTAGGTAGCTGTCTTTTCAGTAGTGGGATAGATTTATAGATATCCAGGAGTAGAAGGAGTAAGAATAGACAGATTTCAATACATCAGCATTTGCAAATTAGTAAGATTATTATTAATGCATTCAAAATATTTGGTGAGTTTTTTCTCACCGTAGGTCATATATGTGCATTATTTAATTGATTTCTTGATAAATGTTAGGTATTTTCCTTATGCCACCCAACAAAATGCAAGTATGGTTTAATAAATACAGCCATGAAGTGATGTTTTCTGGTTTGTTTGCTTCAAATAAATGAAGATGTGTGTGAACTAAAGTAGATGGCTGTCAATCCATTCACTAACATTTATTAACTGGATCATGAATAGCAAATTAACTGGAAAATACCAGGAAGAAGGAGCTGATCACAAAAAACTCAGTTATTCAATAATTATCCATCTCTGAAAAGAAGGAAACTTTTAAAAGTGAAAAGTAAATTAAATATTTTCAAGCAATGCCATAAATTTGTTTTTAATTTTAAATTGTGAAGTTCTTCAATAATACAAAAAATACAATTTTGTTCTATTCAGTTTTAAATCAGAAAATATATACCTTATATGTATTGGCATTTTATAGAAAGCAGAGGTTGAATTTACTCTGAGGAAAGAAAAATAATAGATAAATCAGGCAGCAGCATATATAACTGAGAAATAAGAAGTCACTGATGCAAACAGAGGCACCAGCTGTTTATTGGGCTACTGCATTAATCTGATATGTAGTAAAGTCATAAAGCATAGTGAATTGGCCAGACTACGGTAATGCTCTACATGTTAACTCATTTTGGAGTCAGGTAATTTAAATTACCAACCATTAAGTCCCCACTAAACGCAGTCATACTAAATTCTCATTGCTTTTTAACAGAACATTTTGAAAAAAATTAATATTTACTAAAAATAAAGAAAAACAAGTAAGTTAAGTGTACAAAATATGGCAAATGTGTGCCAAGGCTTTTTTTTAATAATGAATCCATAGCATACATTATTTCTATAAAATATTAGTAATATATAATAAAATATGATACATCAAAATAACCTTCTGTCAAGCTGCACAAACCTATATGAGGAAGTCTATCAGAACACAACCATGAAAGGTTTCAAAGAGGATCATTTTACTCCTTTCACTGATCTAGACATCTTATGGGTACAAGAGGAGGGGGCCTAGATTCTTTATCTGTGATGCAGGAATCTCAAACCCCAATATCTCTTCATCCATTCTTTTTTCAAATATACTCTTGATCCCACAGCCTCATTATGAGGCCTGGTTAAGTTCCATCTTTAACATACTCTCTTATATTTAAATTGTGTTTATATTAAGAGAGAAATACTTAACAAATGGAAATGGATTCATGGTGTTATAGTAATGCAAAATATAAAGTACATAAAAAGTCTAGCAAGTGAGAAGTTGATACAAGTTGTATGCACCATGTAGATGATATCTGCAGGCTTGGTGCCTTCCGTAGATTTTCATTTCTTAAATACATATAGATACAAATTGAAAAGTAAAAAGAAATCTAGCAGAGCAAGACATGGGACAAGAATACATGTGTTTTAACTAGGCTAAACTTGGATAAGTAGGAAGATCAAGTTTAATAAGCTAATTTTCTAGGTAAGATCGGTAAATGAAAACAAAAACTTCTTACACATAGCTTTCAAGCAAAATAGTCATCTATTTTAATGTGATCCAGACTTGTAGTATTTCCTAATAATATAATAGTTTATCTAGAAGTTAAAATTGTTGTCTGTTAATTTTAAATCCTAGGGTTTAACCATAAAAAGATAGTGATTACATAAACATTATCAGCCTCATTGAATATCCTTTTTTTTTTTCATTTTGCTTTGCATAACTTTGCTCAGACAAGAATAGCCTAAAAATGTTCCTAAATCGAGCCCTCAAGGTCTTTAGTTAGACACACCTATAATAATAGATCATTAGGAGGTACTATTTAAAATTAAAGCTCTAAACAAGGCAAAAAAAACAAGAACTAAAAACATTGTAGAACTAGACCATTTAAATAACTGAGCATAAAAAATAACATAGTTGATAACTGACATGTTTAATAATAACTTGTTTAATTCCTAAAATAAGGCAGTATTATATGAAAGCGTTTTAAGAAAATTATAAAATGTAAATGAAAGCTATAAAAATTGCTAATTATATTAGTCGATCCTCCAGGAAGCTGACGTTTGGAGGAAGCAGGGAATGAGCAAAATAAAGCTAGGTTGAATGTTGCCGTTCTGGCACCATGTATCCTCCACTATTGCTCAATGAACAAAGTCCCACATTTGGGGTGACAAAAAAGACATATGTTGTCTATAAAAACTGTAGAGCCATAGTGTGCAACCATTTATTTTTTATCCAATATTTCTTAAATTGAGATGAGAGTACTTGCAAGTATTTGGCTTTTATGCTGCCCTAGGCCCATTAAGACTTATACATTCCCATGCCGCATTTTTTGAGTGCACCCACTAAAAATGTGCTGTCCTAGGCCATGTGGAACTGGGCCTAAACACACCATTGGGATGTATTTATAAAATGATAGGTCTCAATTTTAGGAGAAACTAAAAACTTGTATTCCCTTCCCCTAAAGCAGGAGTATTTCATATGGAATAGTATATTTTAAAAGGTGTGTCCACATCATTAAAGGATAACTGTACTCTAAAATAAAACGCTGTTAAAATTAAAGTACATGCATATCTATACTTGAGTGAGGCTTAATCTATGCTAGTCAGACACCGGAGTACACAACAGGAAGTCTGCTACAGCTACCACTCCTCTAATTATGCAGAACTAAGTAGCACATAATGACAGGCAGAATCCTATAAAGGTAAGAGTTCGAACTGATAACTACTAGTATTACAATGTTTAAACATCATAAATCAAGTATAGATATGCATGCACTTTCATTTTAAAAATGTATTTATTTTTACAGTACTGTATATAGAACATATAGGGAGGTTGTTACAGTTTGAGCTGACATTCAGATAATCAATATGGAAGACTGAGGGCATTGCTCTTGCAAGTATATACCTTCACACAAGTCAAACACTTAGGACTAGTTTTACACTTGTTTTCACAAAATGTATTGTCTGTGTGTATCAATGTTTGCTGGTGATCACTTTACTTTCTGTGGGTTTTGTACTGAAACATATAATGAAAACAAAAACATTTTATATCAAATGTTTTTTCTTTCAAAACTACTTATGAAAGAATAAAAAGCCTAGCTCCCATTCAGAGTCTACCTCACCTCTTGCCACCTCTCTATAAGGTGTGTAGCTCGGCCACTGCTACCTAAACGTAACTGGAAACTTATGCAGCCTACAAATTCAAATTCTAACTGCTCAGCAATACCTAGTATCTGGTGATATAAATCTAAACTCCATCTCCATTTCTGTTCTGGTTTTCAGTTGTCTCCAAGATACAGTAGCTGTTCCCATAAAGTAGATTCTTGCTTCAATGGCACTCTGCATCTTATTTTTATTTTCTTGGAAAATTCAACATTTCAAGGTTTTCATTTATCTAATTAGAATAATAATAAACATTTACTTTTGCAACTAAATAAATGGAATATATTACATTTCTTAGTAAAACTTCCAGAAATAAGATACTTTATGCCCAAACAAAAGTATAACATTTCGGTAAGAAACATCTTTTAATGAAGTTAGTGAAGTTATACGTTTTGTATATATGTACTAATGTGAATATATCCAAAACCTATAGCAAGACCTATAGAAAGAGCTCTGTGTCATTCTGTGCAGCCTAATCAATAAAGTTTGAAGAATCTTCTTTATAGAAAAACATAGGGATTTGAGAGATCTCTCCTCAATAATATGAAATGTCTCACCTTCTTTAATATAACCCTATGTACATCGGTATTTCTAAGTGTAAAAATATTGCATTCCACTCACACAACATCCACCCCTTACAGATTGTCCTAACTCCTCCCTGATTTCTCTGAGCTCTTAAACATCATGTATTATCATCTCTCACTCTACAACAACTATAGATCTCTTACATCCCAAACTCACAAACATATTATGTTCCCTCCATAACCCAATCCCTTATATGCCAAACTCCTAAAAGAAACAATCTCACCTCCATTACTTGTATGCAGTGGCGGCTGGTGACATTTTATACACACTATCAAATTAAATTACATGCTGTAGGATTAAATGAGTTATTAATGATAAATGTTTTTATAATAATAATATCACAAGTCCACTATAAATTCTGCGGCTGTCACTATATATATATATATATATATATATATATATATATATATATATAAATAAGTTAATTGTGTATCTAACTGCGCTTCTGGATTAAAAAGCAGTAAAAAAAATTTGTAACACACTTTTATACAATTAAATAAAAATAATTATAAAAAGCAATTGTGTTGTGTACCAAATTCAGTATTCTTAAAACAAGCAGCCTGATCCAATTTTTCAGATCCCTTTAAAATCTTATTCTATGTCTTTATATTGTGTCTTTAGATCCTTGGCGCTTATCTTCAGTTTCTTTTTCCTTAGTGCTGAAAAATAGACAAGGAGAAAAGAGGCTCCTCTAAGGTAGTAGGTTTTGCAAATGAGGAAAGTTCTTTAAAAAATAGGTAATCTCCTTACATTTATGTCAGATTATTCAGGCCCTCAGATCCTGTCACTGCTCTCCTTGTGCAGGGTTATATGTGCCGTCAGCTTTATGCATGTAGTCATCAGGGAGAGAGAGGTATGGTCAATAACGTTTTAATACAGAGTAAAAAATAATATAAAAAGCTTACATTAGGTTTAGTAATGTCCACAAATGGAAGATAACTTCCTTCAGTCCTCTGTGTCTGTATCTCCACAGGTCAGCAGCAGCAGCTCTCCACGTGCTGTGATTCTGTTTCCTGCTTTGGTAGTCACAGGTGGAACTGTTTAATCACTCAACCGGTTTCACACTATATATATCACTATATACTGCACTACTCTGAATATATATTATTATTATTTCATTTATTTGTAATGACCCAACATATGCCATAGCGCTATACAGGGGTAAGTTGAAGTCAAAACAATATTAAAACAATGAAGAGAAGAGAAAGGAGGGACCTGTCTTTGAGCTCACAATCAAATATATATATATATATATATATATATATATGTACTAGCGACTTGCCCGTCAAAAATGACGGGACAATAACATGTTAAGCCGTGCCAATGCTGTTTGCGACACATTGTAAGGCTTTTGCTCCTCTGTGGACCTTCGGCGCTCATTGTGAGCCCTGTGCTGAACACCTTCGACGCTCATCGTGTGGCTTTGGCGCTCATCGTGAAGACAGATATATAAATACAGTGTAAAATAGCAAAAAATGTGAGTACAGAAAATTAATAAAGTAATATGAATTAATAAATAAATATACTTTACCTATTTATATTTAATATGCAGCAATCAATATCCTGAAGAGCTAACAACCTATTTGAATTTTCCTGCATGTGAAAATTTACAGTTGGACTATTGATCATCTGAGGAGAAAGTGTCAGCTATGTGGTAAATGTGCAGTGTAAATAGGCTGCCTGCGCGATGCCAAACCGTGTGTTTAGACGGGTAAAGCAGCATTTTAGAATCCTAATGTTATAAGTTGTAAGTTAGTGTTTTAAAATGGCGTCTTTTTTCTATGTGTTACTTGGCTCATGAGCATTTTCCGTCTGCTGTAATCGTATATTTTGTATTTGCTATGTTCCTGGCTAAGTTGTACTTGCCTGGCAGGGATTTTTGCGGTTCTGTGTCCATTTTCAAGTAACAAAACTTCTTAAATGCAACTTAAATTGGAGTGCAACCTCATTCCCAGACGTCCTGGCTGTCCCCCCGTGCTGTGTGTGATGTTTGTTTTATGTGGTATTTTTTTATGTTGTTGTGCTTTTCGTGTTTGTGGATTTGCTCGGTTCGTCCGTTAACTTTGTATTTTTGCAACCTCGTATTTTTTTCCCCTAAGTTCTGCGGGTCGTAATTGTTGTTTGCAAAAATCGTACATCCTTGCTGGTGTTTTCTGCCCTTCGGGGTCCTGTAGCCTCGTTTTCATATTTTTCGGCCGTCATTTTTTTTCTCGCTTTATTTTCTCATTCTGCATTATTGTTTTTTTTCTAAGTCCCGCGGCGTGTTTTTTTTTCAAAGTCCCGCTTTTCTGGTTTGTTTTTTACCGTGAGTGAGGCGCCGTAGAGCCTCCACCTCCACAATATCGGATACTCGCTTCACGAGCTCCTCATTTGCAGCCTGCAATGAGCCTTCAACTCATTGTAGTTTATGTCCCCCTCCGGCTCATTGCAGCGGATGTTGGAGCCTCCACCTCCGCAAATTCTGGCCGCAAACTGCGTCCCTTACTTTGCGAGCTTGCAAACAGTGACGACGACTCGCAGTATGACAATTATAATATGTTATATACACAGTGCCTTGCAAAAGTATTCACCCCCTTGACTTTTTACCTATTTTGTTACATTACAGCCTTAAGTTCAATGTTTCGTTAATCTGAATGTCATGTGATGGATCAGAACACAATAGTCTAAGTTGGTGAAGTGAAATGAGAAAAATATATACATAAAACTATTTTTTAGAAGTAGAAAACAGAAAATTGGCATGTGCGTATGTATTCACTCCCTTTGTTATGAAGCCCATAAAAAGCTCTGGTGCATAGAGTCTCCATAGAGTTGGGCTTTATGGCAGAGTGGCTAGAAGAAAGACATTACTTTCAGCAAAAAACAAAATGGCACATTTTGCGTTTGTGAAAAGGCATGTGGGTGGCTCCCAAAATGTATGGAGTAAGGTGCTCTGGTCTGATGAGAAACATGAAGGTGCTCTGGTCTGATGTGAAACATGGTGGTGGCAGCATCATGCAGTGGGATGTTTTTCAGCAGCTGGGACTGGGAAACTGGTCAGAGTTGAGGGAAAGATGGATGGTGCTAAATACAGAGATATTTTTTGAGCAAAACCTGTAGCACTCTGTGTGTGATTTGATGCTAGGACGGAGGTTCACCTTCCAGCAGGACAATGACCCCAAACACACTGCTAAAGCAACACTTCAGTGGTTTAATTGGAAAATGTAAATGTGTTGAAATGACATAGTCAAACCCAGACCTCAATCCAATAGAAAATCTGTGGTCAGACTTAAAGATTGCTGTTCACAAGCGCAAACCATCCAACTTGAAGGAGCTAGAGCAGTTTTGCAAGGAGGAATGGGCAAAAATCCCAGAGGTAAAATTAAATGAGGCAAATCCTCAAACAATCCATGCTAATTCCAGGTTGTGAGGCAACAAAACACGAAAAATGCCAAGGGGGGTGAATACTTTTGCAAGGTACTGTGTGTATGTATATATATATGTATATATATATATATATATATACACACACACAGATGCAGGGGTATTATTCTCATCAGAAAAAATATATACAGATGCAGGGGTATTTATACTCATAGAGATTAATATATAGAGATATAATAATAATAATAAGGGTTACTACACATTCAAAGTCCAATTTGTGATGCTGTTAAGTAACATTCCCCTGAAGGCCTGATAATAATATGGCAGGTGATAATGTGGATTGATTGATAGCAAAACACTTAATGGGATGTTGCCAAATGATAATGGGTATACATCTTGGTACATAGTCACCATTAATGGCGTTGGACTTTCCAGGATGGGCCTAGAAGAGATTATACCTGATGGAGGTGAGTTGGCTGTTGCTCCACGTGCCTCTGCACAGCCTTCATGTCTGTTTGTGGCCCCTACTGATCGGTTAGAGTAGATTAGTGTGGTGTATGTTCCCCTGTTCCCCATCTGGATTGCTAACTGGTGGTGGTTAAGGGGCTTGTGTGCCTCAATTAAGCTGTGAGCTATACCATATAGGTCCACTGTAGGTGGGCAGGTCATAGCAGAGAGGTCAGACAAATCACAGTCCACTAGAGAAGGAACTGGCAACCCACTTCAGTATCTTTGGCATGCAAACCTTGTGGAAAAGCACAAGCAGAAACATTGCTAAATGTGGCCAAGTCCATAGGGTCACAGAGAGTTGGACACAAATGAGGGACTGAACAACCAAATGTCAAATGTTCTCCTGGTACTTGATATATGCCAGCAGCACTGCACTCATCTTCCCTGTCTTCGCCTCTGCACCTCCCGTCCTCTGGCTGGAACGACTTTCCTGGATCAATCCGCTTTCCTGGATCAATCAGCTCACAGGAGCCGCAGAGGCAAAGCCAGGGAAGGTGACGAGGAAAGAAGACAGGAAAGTAAGGAAGAAAGAAGACACGAGAGGGACAGAAGATACAAGGTAGGGAAAGAAGAAGGGGGAAGGAGACACTAGGGAGGGAGAGGAGGGGGAACGGAGACACAAGGGAGGGGGGGAGACACAAGGGAGGGGGAGAGACACAGGGGATGGAGAAGGGGGGAAGAGACACAGGGGAGGGATGGGGGAAGAGACACATGGGAAGAATAGGGGGAAGAGACAGAGGGGGAAAAGACACAGGGGAGGGATATGGTGGAAGAAGACACAAGGGAGGGAGAGGGGGGGAAAGACACATGGGAGGGAGAGGGGGCAGAGACACAGGGTAGGGAGAGGGGGAGAGACAAAGGGGAGGGAAGAGGGGGAAAAGACACAGGGGAGGGAGGAGGGGAGAAGAGACACAGGGGAGGTATAGGGGGAAGAGACAGAGGGGGGATGAGACACAGGTGAGGGAGATGGGGAAGGAGACGCAAGGGAGGGAGAGGGGGAAAGACACATGTGAGGGAGAGGGGGAGAGACACAGGGGAGGGAGAGGGTGGAGAAACACAGGGGGGGGAGAGGAGGGGGAAATGAGACACAAGGGAGGGAGAGGAGGGAGGAAAAGTTGACACAAGGGAGGGGGAGGGGGGGGGAAACAGAGACATAAGGGAGGGAGAGGAGAGGGAAAAGGAGACCCAAATGAGGGGGAGGAGGGGGAAAAGGAGACACAAGGGAGGGAGAGGAGGGGGAAAGGCAGACACGAGGGAGGGAGAGGCGGGGGAAAGGAGACACAAGGGAGGGAGAGGGGGGAAGGAGACACAAGGGAGGGAGAGGGGGAAGGAGACACAAGGTAGGGCAAAGTGGGCGAAAATGAGAAACAAGGGAGGGAGAGGAGGGGGAAAATGAGACACAAGGGAGGGAGTAGACAGGGGAAAGCCACGCGCTGAGGTGCTGAAGGTGCTCACATTGGGTGGCAAACAGCATTTCTAGGCTTAAAATTTGATTCCCATCCTTTTTTGACAGGCAAGTAGCTAGTATATTTATAATTGAGAGCTCTTGTAATGCCTTCCATTGCTTTGGACATTTTTTAAAGTCCATTGGTGTTTTTATTGTATTTTGGTGTGTTACAAACTAGTCTGTAAACCCTTTGCTTGTCCTATTTGAAACCTGTAAGATTTGGGCCTACATTTGCCGTTTGGGGGATTTTAGCAATTAAATATCGATTTGCGATTTTAGCCATCGGAACTCTTGCAAACATGAAAGATCAAAAGCTTTGATGGGCTGTATGTTCCGGGTTTAACAACGCCAAGGATTTCAAGCCCGTATCACACAGGCCGTATGCGGGTCACAAAAAAACACCAATTGGATAGCAAATGAACTTACGGCCTCCGTTACAGGCTACTGTAACTTACAATTTCTCAATTGAATGAGACTCTATATGTCCCAGAGAGAACATACCTTGTTTGGGATTTCACAGGGTATATACAAATTAGAAAACTTGACCCACAACTCCTTTCCACTGTGCTACAACCCCTGCTCAGTCCCCTCACCACCCTCACCTGCCGGACATTATTGCCTCACAATAAAACATGACTTTGTCTTCCACCCGTGACACACTTGCCCCCAATAACCACAGGCAAAAGCCCTAACTCTCATCCACAACTGTGGTACACTACACAAAAACAAGTATCCATTGCCACTCCCTCATGCAAGGGGTGAGACAGGGATTTTTTTAAATCCCTTACATTGAAATCAAAATGTCAGTCCATGTTGTATGTAAGCATGAACTTGATGATGTCACTATGACCATCGGTTCCTACTGGAGGTTTCCTGTCCCACTCGGCACTGGCAGGATCTAGATGTTGAGGAGATTTGTCCTCCACATCATAAGAGAGCAGAGTAAGCAACCAAGGGGCTAATATATGTAAAGATACTGTTGAAATATAAAATATGGTTTTATTTAGGTTTTATGCTGCCCTAGGACCATTCAGAATAATGTGCCCCATGTCCCATTTATTAGAGAACATGAAATTGTCCATACAATCTTCTAGACATTTTTCTAAATAGAATACTTTAATATATCCAAAATGGTTTTCGAATAGAACAGAACAGCTATTAGGAGCAATGTATTGGGGAATGGACCAAACTGCATAAAATAAATGTTGCTATATGGGTAGGCAATACAGAAAGGATTTTTTTTAATCTCTTATCCCATCTCTTCTGTGAAAGGTAAAGAATTTTCTCTCAGATTGGTGTATTTTGTAATTTACAGTTTATTTACTTATAAATAATTCAATATCACACATTTTAACTCATAACTAAATATACCTGTAACTATTTAAAACTACGAGGAAATGGCCATACACAAAAAATCCAATGAAAAAGATTTCCAAAACAGGAAGAAAGAAGAACACCTGTGACTAGAAAACTTCAATGTTAATTTAGACTGACCTGAAAAAGTGGCTTATTTTGTGAAGTGGCATTCAAATAGAGGCTCACTCAGTTTTGGTTAATGCCACACTGACAATGTATTATTTGTGACTGAACAGGTTAACGAGCCAGCTGGATCTGAAGCAATGTTACAGGTGTGTACCTTATTAATTAAGTTACTATATTATTAATCATAATATTGATTATGATTATAATAGAATCAACTTATAAAAACAGGAACTTTATTGTAATCTAAAAAAATTGTCTATACTCCACAAAATGGTGCTCAATACTTTCCATTTTGGACATTACAAATCTAAATATTCCAAAATCAAGTAAAAATCTATGCCACAACATCCCTGTGTCCCATTTCAGAAACCTCCTGTCTGAAGGGCTATGGTGTGCCCCACAAGCTGACTGAATGCCCTGCAATAAATTGGTTTATTTCCAAAAGCATAGACTATTAAGGAATAATAATGTATCCTATCATAGAATGTATGAAAAAATCGTAAAAGTACACATTCACACAGCTAAAAACAAGTTAGCCTGATGTTAGCCACAATGTGTTCAACAATTTTGGAAAACTCAATAGTGGCCACTGGACTGGAAAAGGCCAGTTTACAGCCCAATCCAAAAAGACACAGTGACAAAGCATGCTCCAATTATTAAACAGTTGCACAAGTTTCACATGCCAGCATATTAATAATTAAGATCCAGCAAGCTTAGCTCTAACTATATATGGATTGAGAACTACCAGATATGCAAGCTGGGTTTTGCAGGATAAGAGAGAAAGCATTTTCCTCTGCTTCATAGAATATCCCAAAGCCTTTCACTGTGTGGTTTACAACAAAATGTGTCAATTTTTTAAAGACAAATCTCTATGTGAACCAAGAAGCAACTATAAGGATGTGGAACAACCAAATGGTTCTTAATCAGGAAAGGAGCGCAACATGGTGGCATCCCTTTGTTTAGGATTATAAGAATACAAGAAATAGATGCAGACACGCCTTTGCTTAGAATAACAGATTCAGACTGCCAGTTTATTCTTTCATCCAAACACATTAAAAAAAATAAATAAAAAAACACATCTCCCCTCCCCACTTTCTTCAGTCAAATCCCCTCTTCATCATTCCCCCCCCCCCTGTATGAGGGGTCTGCTTTCTTACTGTGACCTCTCCACCCTGTTACTATGCTATAACCCCCCCTCCCTGGTCTCCAGATACACCAGAGCTTGGGGTTATCTTGATTGGCCACTTCAAATGTTATGGCTGTACTTTGATCATGCATTAGGAATTCGATGCCTGGAACAAATCCCTTAAAATCATATAGTATAAACCATTTCTATAAGCAACCATTGGTGCATATGACATCACATAGTAACTCCAACATTCTATTATGGCCACCATTACATTACACTTAAAAACAACATGTCACAGTCCTTAAAAAAATCTCATGTCCTTTATTATTGGCCTTTTGATCTTAGTTATCACACAAATTAGGGTCTCAAATAACAGGGTTTCTTGTGAAGTTCAAGGGAGTCCCAAAATCAGTCATGACAGATAGTCCTCCCTTTCAGATGCAGCATCCAGGCTGTAATCCACACGGATGACTAACTGAATGTTGCTAATTGTGAATGCTCTATAGTTTCCTTTAATACTGACTTTGTGTAAAAAAACACAAACTTGTATAACGTAGATAGATTTCAGGAATGTTCTAATTCATTGGGATTTGCTTTCTTCCCAGCAAATTCTCAGCCTTTTTAATCACAATGAAATTCAATTTATCTATTGTTGCATCTACAAAAGGCTACTTAATTTTGAAGAACAGGTTTTAGTTTCTAGTACAGTATTTAATGTATTTTATATTATTTGTAAACATTTTAATTTCCGGGCTTTCATATGCATAATATAAAAATGTGGATTTCTGTGTTCCATAAAAGGTCATTTTAAAGAACAAGCTTTTCAGATTGCTTAAAAAATTCTAAATATACACTGCTTCCAATTGAATGCAAAATAAGTGTCTGTTGCATGACCAGTGTTACCAATGGAAAGATATGCAAAATAAAATAGTTCACAAACTGCAGTTTGAAGTGTTAAAAGGACATGAACAGTTTCTGGATATTGCTAGATATGTAATATACCTATCCAATTATGTACTTTTATGTACTTTGTTAAGACATGCTTAAAGGAGATGTTTTTATTGCCAAAATTCGTACAAATGGTCCCTGCATGAATCTGCCCACTAAGTGTAGTGTCCTAGCCTGTCAGGGACCATTGCCCAGAAAACAGGCTGCAATATGCTGAGTTAGTAGATACCAGGATTGGTTTATTCCAGTAGATAGCCTAGCACTCTAGAAGCTGTTATATATGAACAGTTCTGCTGCTCTTCTGTGTTGACACAGTTCACTCAATGTCCAAAAAATATGAAAAGATAAGAAGGGTAGGGTGGGAGAGAGCACCACTACAGAGTGCAGATCATTCACTGAGTTGAAGTTAGTATCCACATGCAGACGTATATTACAATCGACTCTTACCTGCATCAACCTCAGAGGACTAGTAGGTATGTTTTCGCATGTGTTGAATCGCCAAAAAAGTCTCTGGTCCTGCTTTCATGCACTCTTATGCGACTAGTGTATGTAAAGTGACTTTACTCCTTTAGCCTGGTTATGGTGTATTAATTTTATAGCATCCAATGCCCAGATAGTATTACAGTAATGATATTCCTTTGTGTGGATGTAATCTCTTAACTTCTCTGATGTGGACTTACCCCTACTAGGTGGTGGACCACACAGATAAGTTTGAAATAAAATGTTCTTTACTTATTCTATATAAACTTTTTCAAATCAAATCAATTATATTAGACAGTTTAAGAAACAGATGTAGATGCTGTATTCTCAGCTCTTATAGTGTATGTATAACAAATAGAAGATAGACGTGTTTTGCTGCCTTGGCAGCTTCCTCCAGTATCTATTCCCCTATAATGCAGTATATATGAATACACGTGTTTAAAATACACTAAAAAGCAAGTAGCTTAAGGTGTTAATTTATATTACAATCTACTGAAAAGATATAGTGAGACTAGAATACATAAAATTCCAAATAAATAATTATAAATAAAATATATATCTATATATGTGACACATATACATATTTAGTACATGCAAATTAAGTACTAATAATTAATTGATAACACATAAAAAAGGAGCAGATATCTCAGCATTGACAATGGGTGCTGAGCCCTGTTATATTAAATCAAAATATATATATTTATACACCATCAAGGGTAAGAGAGCACACCGCAAAATGCAAAGGGTTGGATATCAGACGTGTTATGTTATCTCCTATTTAATATGACTGGTGAATTGTACAATTGCACTACATGAATACAAAGAATAAATAAATAAAATTGAATTGATGTTACACGCCCAACTAATAGTATAAACTAAAGGATACATATTTATTAATGACTTTGAGGTGGGACTGGAAAGTAATGTCTCCATTTTTGCTGATAACACAAAGTTGTGCAAGGTAATTAAATCAGATAATGATGTACTTTCCCTACAAAGGGATTTACATAAAATAGAGGAATGGGGATCTAAATGGCAGATGAGATTTAATATGAATAAATGTAAAGTTATGCATCTGGGAAGGAAATATACCCATGCAATGTATAATCTTAATGGAGCATATCTAGGGGTATCTGATATTTAAAAAGACTTGGGAGTACTTGTGGACAACCACCTACTTAACAGTGCTCAATGCCAACAGCTAATCACTACAGGATGTAGTGGGTGGAGATTTAGCTCAGATGTGGGAATTGCAAAGTGTTTACAGGCTTTTATAGTGTTAGATGCCGATTTGAGCAGCCTTTATCGGTCAAAGAAACATGCAAGGGCAACTATCGCCCATCTGGGCTACAGACACACTGTTATATGTCAAAAAATGACGGCAATAAAATTGTAAGGCAGGTAATGCTGTTTGCCACAGAGAGTAAGTGTTTTGGTGGTCTAATTGCGAGGCTGGCGATGAGAGCCTTTGGTGCTCATCGCCTCTGGGTTAGTGTATTTGATGTTATGATAGGCGCTTTTGCGCTTATTGTAAGGTCCGCAGTGATCTAATTTTGTTGCTTATTGCAAGGCTCTCCCCTTGTGTAGTTTGTGTCCTATGAGGAGCATTGGTGATTCTTGTGGGTGGCGCGGTGAAGGTGTTTGTGATTGTTTGCAATAGTGTGGTGTTAGTTTTTTTGTGTGTTTTGTTTCTGTTTAATTTATTTTATGCTAATTAATTAATTAATTAATTAAATCATAAATTAATCTACTTTACCTCTTTGTAATTAATATTCAGCACTCAACGCGTGGCTCACAATGAGCGCCTTTGGCTCTCATGGCAAGCCTCTCCTCTTGTCTATAATTACTGATAATTACAACAAAAAAAATACTACAATTTTACCTTTTCTTTGAACTCCTTCCTGTAAACAGTCACACACAAGGCCCAAACGTATATGCAATTTAATTTGCATTAATGAAGTAAGAGGAGTGCTCATCTTTATGGAAATAACTATAAGGACATTATCAGGTCATGCCTATATAAGATAATGGGACCAGTAGAATGCTTACAGGTATGTGGTGATGCCTTATCTAATAGTAAAAAGATATACATTATTTATATTAAAGTTAAGGGTATACTATTGACCACTAATAATAATAGTAATATGTAGCCGCCAAGTATAGATATGATAAGAGCACACTATAAGAAGCTGTTCACTCTAACAGCCAGGATAACAGTTCTACTGGAGAAGTGGGAGGGCAGAATAGGCAGAGCAACAGACAGGTTTTAGTGGTAGGGGACTCTATTATTAGGAAGGTAGACAGGGTAATTTGCCACCCAGATCCCAGCAATCGAAAAAGTTTGCTGTCTCCCGGGTGCTCGGGTTCGTCATGTTGTGGAACTGGTAGACAAATTATTGGGAGGGGCTGGAAATGAACCGGCGGTCTTGGTACATATTGGTACCAATGACAAATTTAGTGGAAGATGGAGTGTCCTAAAGAATGATTTTAGAGAACTAGGTAATAAGCTGAAGGCAAGGACCTCCAAGGTAATATTTTATGAGATACTACCAGTGCCAGTGCTAGCCCAGGGAGGCAGAAGGAGCTTAGGGAGGTTAATGCGTGGCTAAAGATGCGGTGCACTAAGGAGGGGTTTGAGTTTTTAGAGCACTGGGCTGACTTTTCACTTCGGTACAATCTCTACAGCAGGGATGGATTGAACCTTAATGATGAGGGAGCTTTTGTGCTAGGGGATTGAATGGTAGAAAGGATGGATGAGTTTTTAAACTAGTAGGTGGGGGGGGACTAGATATAAGTAATGAGGTAGAAAGTGTAGAGGGTATAAGGGATGAATATACAAATCATTGGGGAGTAGGTGGGGGAGGGGTAGTAGAGTCAATAGGGAGGTAGTAAAAAGTAACTGAAGTACACTGGCTTGCACCTCAGAACTACTGACTCATAACATAAGATTCATGCTTGCTAATTCCAGAAGCTTGCCAGGAAAAAATTGAGAGTTAGAATTATTAGCAATTAATGAAAAATGGGATTTAATAGGCATTACTGAAACATGGTGGTATGAATCTCATGACTGGACTGTTAATCTGGATGGTTATAACCTATTTAGGAAAGATAGAGGCAATAGTAAAAGAGGAGGAGGGATTTGTCTGTATGTTAAGCCTGAATTTAAGCATATAGTCAGAGAAGATATTTATGGCGGAACTAGTGATAAAGTTGAATGTTTGTGGGTAGGGGTTAAACAGTGGAGCAGCAAATTCCAAAAGAATATTAGTAGGAGTATGCTATAAACCCCCAAATATAGCTGAATGTGAGGAAATACAATTATTGTTACAGATTGGAAATGCAGCTAAGCATGGGCAAGTTCTAATAATGGGGGATTTTAATTACCCTGGAATAAACTTGGTAACAATATACCAGCAGTTCAGCTAAGGGTAGTAGGTTATTGAGTACACTCAGGGATCATTATCTGGCCCAGGTTATACAAGAGCCTACTAGAAATGAAGTTATCTTAGATTTAGTCATCACAAATAATACTGACATAGTATGAAATGTTGGAATAGGGTAACCGTTGGGAAACAGTGATCACAACGCAGTCTCATTTGAGATTGATTTAAAAAAAAAATTTTTTTTAGGAGGCCAACAAAAACTCTTAATTTTAAAAGGGCAGATTTTAACGGTCTAAGGGCAGAAATACAAAGTATAGACTGGGACAGAGAACTGATAGGTAAAAACACTGAACATAAATGGACAACATTTAAATGCTTACCAAATATACGTACTTATCACCATATACCATGTGGGAATAAAAGGAGTAAATCACATCCAATGTGGCTTAACAATGATTTAAAGATCAAGATAAGGAGTAAAAAAATAGGCATTAAAATTATAGAAACAAGAGGGGACAGAGACTGCTTTACGGGAGTACAAGGAAATCAACAAGGCTTGCAAAAGCACTATTAGACTGGCTAAAATATAAAATGAAAAATGAATTGCAAAAGAGAGTAAGACTAAACCTAAAATATTTTTTAAGTATATTAATGGGAAGAAAGTGAGGAAGGAAGCTATAGGAACATTACAATATGACACAGGCCATCTTAAAATTAGTGATCAGGAAAAGGCAGATGAGATAAATAGGTTATTTTCTTCGATATACACAAGGGAGGTACCAGTGGTTAGGACTGCAACATAATGGGGCTACACTACCTTCACCAAATAACTGGTTTACACAGGAAGAAATCCAAAAGAGGTTGGAAAAAATAAACGTCAATGAAGCCCCAGGTCATGATGGAATACATCAAAGGGTACTAAGGGAATCGGTTTTGTAATAGCCAAACCATTATATTTAATTTTTCAAGATTCACTCAACACAGGGTCTCTACCAGATGACTGGGGAAAAGCAGATGTGATACCTATATTTAAAAAGGGAGCAAGAGCAAACCCGGGGAATTATAGACCGGTGAGCCTCACTTCTGTAGTGGGGAAGCTTTTAGAAGGGTTAATAAGGTATAATATACAAGAATATGTCTATTTGAACAGGATTATAAGTAGGAGTCAACATAGATTTATGAGGGATAGGTCATGTCAAACAAATCTAATCGGTTTTTATGAGGAGGTTAGTAGGAACCTGGATCAAGGCAACTCAGTGGATGTAGTCTTTTTGGGAGACTATTGTGCAAACTAAGACATATAGGAATTGCAGTAAATATCTGTTAATGGATTGAGAGCGGGCTAAAATACTGGAAGCATAGGGTTGTTGTAAATGTAACATACTCCGATTGGACTACTGTGGTAAGTGGGGTTCCTCAGGGTTCAGTATTAGGTCCTCTCCTTTTTAACATATTTATTAATGACTTAGAGGTGAAACTGGAAAATAGTGTCTTTATTTTCGCTGGTCCCACAAAGTTGTGCAAGGTAATTAAATCAGACAATGATGTGCTTTCTTTCCAAAGGAATTCACATAAAATTGAGGAATGGGCATTTATATGGCAGATGAGATTTAATACGAATAAATGTAAACTTATGCATCTGGGAAAGAAAAATAGCCATGCAATTTATAATCTTAATGAAGCAAATCTAGGGGTATCAGATATTAAAAGGGATTTGGGAGTACTCGTGGACAACCACCTAGCTAACAGTACTCAAAGCCAAGCAGCAGCTGCAAAGGCATATAAAATATTAGCATGTATTAAGAAGGGAATAGAAGCAAGGGAAGCAAATATAATTCTGCCACTTTACAAATCCCTAGTACGCCCTCATTTGAAATATAGAGTACAATTTTGGGCACCACTTCATAAAAAGGACATTTTAGAGCTGGAAAAGGTACAGAGGAGGGCAACAAAACTAATAAGGAGAATGGAGGAGCTAAGTTGTGAAGATAGATTAACCAAATTAAACTTATTTTCTCTAGAAAAAAGGCATTTAAAAGGAGATATGATTACCTTATATAAATACATCCAGGGTCAGTATAAAGATTTGTCAAGGGAGCTTTTTGTGCCAAGAGGTTTTCAACTTGACAAGAGGACATCCCTTGAGGTTAGAAGAAAAAGATTCCACCTTAAAGAAAGAAAAGGGTTCTTCACAGTAAGGGTGGTTAATCTGTGGAATTCTCTACCAGAGGAGTTGGTGACAGCAGATTCGATAGACAACTTTAAAAGGGGACTGGATTTATTTCTAATTAAAAAGGGAATTCACGATTATCCTGGATAATTAGAGAGAGAATATTGATCCATGGAGAAATCCGAACGACAGTATCTGGGGTCAGGAAGGAATTTTTTTCCCCCTTTGAGACGATTGGCTAAGTTTCACTTGTTTTTTTTTCTGTTTGCCTTCCTCTGGATTAATTAATAATTTAAAAAAATAAATAACATTAAATTTTTTTTATTGATGAATAATTAATTAAGAACTAATTAATTAATAACTAATCCACATATTGCAGATCAGAGGAGATCTTAAAAGTTTGAACTTGATGGACTGAAATTCTTTTTTCAACCTTAATTACTATGGGCCTCATTCTATTAGCGGCCGTAAATCGGCCGTAAGGCTGCGATTCCTTGCGGGGGATCAGTTAACTTGCGATTCTATTATACGGCCCCGCAAGGATCTCCTTTTACGGCCGGCCGCATATCTTGGAACCGGCCGTAAGCTGTGAAATATAAAAACTCTAAAATAAATTCAAGCCTGCACTGTACAACTCTGTAAATGCTAGGGATCATATTGGGGGACATGAGGATTAAAAGGAACCCACTCTCAAGCTTGCACTTCAGCCCAAACCCGAGTTCAAATTAACTGTTTATTTTCCAGCTGCGGCGTGGGCATGTCTGAGGTGCTCCAAGCACTCTGGACTTTTTACATGGATATTTTACGTATATATAAAAAATAAAATATTTTACGGATTTGAGTATAGGATAATTATGTGCTATTTTTTCTAACACCTAAAATCCCTTTATAGTCTTCTCAAAGTGCAGGATGGCTTTATTTGAGCTATTTTATGTGCTTAATTGGTGCTAGCGGGACCCCTTTCCTGCAAGTAAGCAGCGGCTCGTTTTTAGCCTTGCAGAGAGGTTTCCCGGAGCAATTGAATTGCAAATAGGAATTTCTTACGGCCGAAACTCTTGCGGCCGTTTTAGATCAAAGGCTTTCCTCCGGCGCGAGCGGCCGCAAGAGATAGCAAGGCAGCGGCCGCAAGCCTGCCGGAGCCTCTGGCTGTAAGGGAATAGAATAGCAGAATAGCTTGCGGCCGGTCCTTGCGGCCCCACAACGGCTGCAGACGCTAATAGAATGAGGCCCTATGTAACTATGTAATATAGTGAAAATTATAATAATTTATATTAATAATATATATAGTGTTTCAGCATATACATATATTGGTGGCTATTGATATGTTGAATCACTGCTGTATAGTCAAACTTAAGTACTTTATAGGCTCATCTTCTATCATATATCTAATAAGTGAATGTTAAATATAAAATATAGAAACAGGACGGTAGTTATAGGGTTGCGGAAAGAAAATATTGAAGATAAAAAAATCATATGTGAAACAGTGGGCTATATGTACAATGTAGACACAATGTAGACCAGGGGTGGGCAAGTGGGCTGGATTTGATGATATCCCTGCTGCGCACAGGAGAGTCAATCACTTCTCCAGTCATCCGACAAAGGATTTCTTCAAATTCAGGCATGTGTGCGGCCCTCCAGGACCGAACTTGCCCACCCCTGATGTAGACCTTACCAAGTACAAAAAATAGATACTTAAATGAATAGTGGCTGAAAGCTAGTATTTAGTCCCAAAGAAAATTTACAAAAAGCTGGGGGGAGAGACTCTACACTTTTTATCCTTAACTTGCTGGCAGGTCCGAGGAGACATGTAGAGTAAAAAAACTAGTAAAGTAGAAATATGTGTATAAAACAATATAAAATATATACATACAAGTATACAAGGGATAAGCAATAAAACAGATTATGAGATAAGAAAGGCAGCTAGGTCTATATCACGGTTCAGGCCATTGGGTTCCACCGTGCCTAAAATCCAGTGGGTCTCCACTTGTCTGAGTAGTTTATCTCCTCTTCTCCTGGTTTGTCTGATGCGGTTGATTGACTTTAATGTAATTCCCTTAGTTTCTTTATAATGTTTCATGGTCATATGGGCTGAGAACCCATTCGTGAGCAGTCCTCTATCCACGTTGTACA
Source organism: Discoglossus pictus (assembly GCA_027410445.1). NCBI lineage: Eukaryota > Metazoa > Chordata > Amphibia > Anura > Alytidae > Discoglossus > Discoglossus pictus. The sequence goes on along the minus strand of CM050165.1, from coordinate 175,698,508 downwards.
GGTGCTCTCGAAATCTGGTCTTTAGGGTTCTCTTAGTTCTCCCAACATATTCTCCCGACATATTGTAAGCCGCAGAAGCATGTGTTCACAATACACAAAATAGTCAGATTTGCAGTTTGTGAAGTCTTGTATCTTGAAGGACTTCATTTTTTGGGTTGAAAGGATTTTGTTCCTTTCTGTTTTTTTGAGGTAGGTAGATTTAACACATCCTTTCCACATTTTTATGTGGGCCCCTTGTGGAATATGGATCCCTCACAAGTGTATTTCTCCTGGTCATAATCATGGGTATGTGTGCATGTGTTCTGAGTATTCTCCTGAACTGTCCTGACGGAATGTTTTTTTTTATCTTGGGTCAAGTCTGCTGATCAAGTGTAGGTATCCATTAGTATCTGTTGGTTTAACAAATAGTTTTGAGATGACATGCTGGTCTTTGCCCTCTAAAATGATATCCAGAAATGGAGTAGATACCTTGTCATAATTCATAATACATTTTAAATCCACGCTATTTTGATTTACATATTGGAGAAATGTATGCTTATCTCCTGTTGATTGTTCCTGTCAGACGATAATTATATTGTCAATAAACCTTTTCAAACCTTTTTTTCTGACAGGATTGTTATTCCAGCTGTAGTTGTCCTCCCAAAACCCCATATATAGGTTAACAAACTTGGGGCGAACTTCGTCCCCATCCCTGTGCCAATTTTTTGTGGATAATATTTCCCCTCAAACAAAAAGTAGTTATGCTGCAGGGTGAATAGAATGGATGGTATGCATCTTTTATATAGTCCTCTTTATTTTAAATCAGTATACCCCCTCCTTTGTCAGCTTGTCTGATTACTATTGTGGTGTCTTCTCTTCACACATTATACAGAAACATGGAAAAGGTATCGAAGGAATCACTATACAAGCAGTTGATCATATACCTCGAGATAAAAGAAGAGTGAATCGTACATTACTTTTAAGACAAAGAGAAACCCTTTGGATACACAAACTTAATACTCTGGAACCTAACGGTTTAAATCGAGATATAGATTTAGCAGCTTTTCTAGATAAGTAATTTATATGGTCCTCTCTATCCTTAGTATTTTATATGGTCCTTTCCGTTCTCATTTGCTTTCATATAATCTTCTTAGAGAATTTTGCCATCTGTACCTTGTTATCCTGCCCCTTCTTCCTCACTAGTAGGCCCGTCTCCTGTGTGTGTATTTATATATGTATATATATATATGTATATATATATATATATATATATATATATATATATATATATATATATATATATGTGTGTATGTATATATATGTTTATATACATTTTTCAATATATTTTTCAATCAATGGGGATGGGTTCTGAAATAGAGGAATTCCTGTATTTCTGGCTATTATTTCAGAATCTCATTCTAGATTACACTCCAGGGCATGTAGTACCTATGTGTAGAAGGTATATGTGTATATATATGTATGCACTAGTATGTATGTTTTATACTATATATATTTATCTTTATATTTTTTTATATTTTATATTATATTCTTTAATTTAATCATCATTATTATTATTGTTATTATTATTATTATTTTTATGTGGGGGGATGCTTCTCTTCCCTGTCTTTTTGTTTTTGTTTTGTTTTGTTTGTTGTTTATAACTATCATTATGATGATTTACTTATTTACTTATTTATCCATTACTGTTCTTTATCCTTTATCCTTCATACATTGTTATTTCTATTAGATTTCCTCTATTAGTAGCTTTATTATTATTATTATTATTTTTATTAGTATCATTATACATTTATTTATTAGTATGGGGACCTCTGTATAGAGTAGTGTACCCCGTGTTTTACTCCAAGGCCCATCTCTCTGGTTCCTACGAGTCTCACCGTGTCCCTTTGTGTATTTGAGTCATGTTGGGACTCGGTGGAACGCATATGCGTTCCACCGATGGACATGCTTCCTGTGGGGTGCTGTAGAGGCGTGGCAACGTCGCCACGCACGACACAGGACGCTATGAACTGTGGAAGATAGCGTGGTGACGTCACCACACACTCAGGGGAGACGGGGAGCGCGCCAAACCAGTAAATGGAGCCAATGATGACTTTTATAAAGAAGAGAGGAGGTGGGTGAGTTTTTATATCAATTATTTCTATATATTTTACACCATTAATAATTACCACCATTGATAAAGCTCAGTAGATGAGCGAAACGCGTCTGGGACTTTTTTTATGACACCTTCAGTGTCAAAAATACTTTTTATTTTTATTTTTAATTTTATTCTAATAAATTTTTACTTTTATTTCTGCATGTTTGCATTTTTTGCTTCAGAAGTGTGTATTATTTATTTTTTATTTACTCATTAGAGTATCTTTTGTTACATGGACACTCATTTGGACTGATGGTTACCTTTGGGTCTCCCAACTATGTCAATTAGTTGACCTGATTTTACCTGGACTTTTATGGCCTCTTTGCTCTTTTGATCTTCCATTTATCAACAGAGTTTTTGGCCACCTACCCTGATACTTTACACTCTTTGGGCCTAGCACCCCTTAGTTAAGTATATCAGAGTTGATATTCCATAGACATCAAAAGGTGGGCCTTTATTCTCCGATAGAGCCTGCTGGCCAATATTTAATACCTAATATATACCAGGTGAACTTTGATGTTTGATTTATGTGACCACCGTGTTCTTTAAGACAGTCTGGTGGAAACCACATTGACTACACTAGTGGAAGACCAAGCACTACCCTATGAGTGATTTCTGATACCTCTTATTAGAGGGTCCTACATGTGAGTGTCCAATTGTTACGCCTGATTTTTTGGAAATAAATCTTTTGATCTGCACTAGGATCTGGTGTGCGCTTTGCTTTTCCATTTTTCCATTTTCTACAGTATCACTCTGTGGTGACCAGAGTTTTTGGAAACAGCTGCCCTACGATCCAAGGAGTCAGATCTATCAAGTTTACCCTCTCTCAATTCTATTAAGAACGTCACAGAAGAAGACCCCTGAGATTCTACAACCAGTATCAGAATTTTTTCTCGTCTCCTCTATCTGGACTCACTTAAGTATCTTTAGCATTTAGCTATTGCAGTACCTTTAGGATTCTATATATTGTATGTTTTGTATATATTGTATGTTTTTTGTAGATATATATATATATATATATATATATTATGTTTATATATATCTACATTTTTTTATATATGTATAACACTTTTTATATATTTTAATATTTTTTATATGTATACATACATGTATATCTTCTTTTAGGTTTTGGTCTCACGTGTTGTTATCTCTATACTTTTAGGCGCTATAGTATTAACTAGGTTTCCTTACATAGGGAATACTAGGTCCTCTTTTCTTCAATACTTTTTGTCACTATAAAAACCTGTAAACACTTTGGGCCTCATTCTATTATCGGCGGTAGGCGCTGTGGGGCCGCAAGGACCGGCCGCAAGCTATTCTGCTATTCTATTCCCCTCCGGCCGGAGATTCCGGCAGGCTTGCGGCCGGCGCCTTGCTATCTCTTGCGGCCGCACGCGCCGGAGGAAAGCCTTTGATCTAAAACGGCCGCAAGAGTTTCGGCCGCAAGAAAAGCCCGGTTGCTATTCTATTGCTCCGGGAACCCTCTCTGCAAGGCTAAAAGCGAGCCGCAGCTTACTTGCAGGAAAAAGGTCTCGCTAGCACCAATTAAGCACAAAATATAGCCCAAATAAAGCCATCCACCACTTTGAGGAGACTATAAAGTGATTGTAGGTGTTAGCAAAAATAGCACAACATTCCCCTATACTCAAATCCGTAAAAATAAATTTTTATTATATATGTCAAATATCCATGGAAAAAGTCCAGAGTGCTTGGAGCACCTCAGACCTGGCCACGCTGCGGCCGGAAAATAAACAGTTAATGTAAACTCGGATTTGGGCTGATGTGCAAGCTTGAGAGTGGGTTACTATTAATCCTCATGTCCCCCAATATAATCCCTAGCATTTACAGAGCCGTACAGTGCCGTCTTGATTTTATTTTTGACTTTAAAGATTTCTGAGCTTACGGCCGGTTCCAAGATATGCGGCCGGCCGTATAATAGAATTGCGAGGTAACAGAACCCCCGCAAGGAATCGCAGCCTTACGGCCAATTTACGGCCGATAATAGAATGAGGCCCTTTGCAATTAAAGATGTTGTTTTTGGGCGCCAGCTCCTTTATTCAATTTCTAGCAATCTCCCCAAACGGTATGTACTACTTAACCACTGTACCACAAACACCCTTGTGTTTTTTTACATAGAGCAGCACCGTTCTCAATGATTATATCTTACCTGACCTCTAATAGTATAGATGATGATTTTAAGTCCAAGATTTTTAACTTCATTATATTATCAACATCTAATCATTTTCATGTTATCTTATTTACTGAACATTTATCAGTTCTGTATACTGTGGCTGTGTTATATTCTACATGGGGAAATAGGGGACAGCACTTTGCTTACAGCTATTAGTTGTAGTTTTTAATCAAAGGCTCTAAACACATCTAACTTACCAGTTGTTTTATGTATCATGTATATTATTAGTTGGGCGAGTGACATCAATTCAATTTTATTTATTTATTCTTTGTATTCATGTAGTGCAATTGTACAATTCACCAGTCATCCTAAATAGGAGATACCATAACACGTATGTTATCCAACCCTTTGCATTTTGTGGTGTGCTCTCTTACACTTGATGGTTTATAAATATATATATTTTGGTTCAGTATAACAGGGCTTGGCACCTATTGTCAATGATGAGATATTTGCTCCTTTTTTATGTGTATAATTTAAGTTACACTCCCTTTCTTTATCTGTTATCAATTAATTATTAGTACTTACTTTGCATGTACTATATATGTACTGTATATGAGTCACATATATAGATATATATTTTATTTATAATTATTTATTTTTAATTTTATGTATTCTAGTCTCACTATCTCTTTTCAGTAGATTGTAATATAAATTAACTCCTTAAGCTACTTGCTTTTTAGTGGGAGCAATTTTTACTAGCACTTGTGTTCATATATGCTCCATTATACTGTAATGTATTTGTTATACATACACTATACAAGCTACATCTACATCTGTTTTTTATACTGTCTAATATAAATGATTTGATTTGAAAATGTTTATATAGAAAAAATAAAGAACATTTTATTTCAAACTTATCCATGTGGTCCATCACCTAGTTGGGGTACGTCCACATCAGAGAAGTTAAAAGATAACATACACACAAAGGAATATCATTACTGTAATGCTATATGGGCATTGGATGCTATACAATTAATACAACATAAGCAGGCTAAAGGAGTAAAGTAACTTCCCATGCACTATGAGATGTAGATGTATTAACAGCAATAAACTTTATTAATATTAATTAAACATTGTCATATTTTATATATTTGCCACTTTCGACTATTTGAATTCTTATTACACAATATATAAGCTTTAGCCTCATGAAATAAACAGAACTGTATTATATGAATATATATTTATTACAATGAATACAATGATAACAAAAAGTCAATTAAAGTTTCAATATTAACAATTAATATGGTATAAAAATTATGAAAGATATTATATCAAGGTATATTTAAATGATAAAGAATTGGTTATTAACACATTGTTACATAATCATATCTAAGACATGCTCGATATGCCTTATACATAAGATATGAAAATTACTATATTAAAGTTTGTTTGATAATTTTTGGTATGTTCACAAATATCTATTCGCTAAGATGCCATACCATTTTAAAATTATAAAAAATTCTGCAGTGTAATTATAATATTATCTAATACCAAAAGAAAATGTTTTTTTTTCTCATTACAATTATTTACTAAATCAAGATATATTGGATTACGATAACCTCTGATATTTGTGATAATTATCAAATTAATCTGTAAATTATACGTCGATTTACAATTTACAATATTATGGTGATATTGTTATATCAGATAAATATAGCAATCTATTTTTTTTTTAATTAACTAAATATTTCCATAATTGTAACGAAAATAGATATAGAAATATGATACGATACCCAAAGTCAATGTCTTATCCAAGGTTCCCTCAATGACTAGGCCCCAGAAAGTTTGAACTTTTTCTTTTCTTTCAAAATAATTTCTGGTTCTTGGTGGGTAAATATTTTTGAAAGTAAAATGTGACTGTTTCTTTGTAGCTATTGAAGTATACATTTTGGTTATGTATTTGTTTTGGGAGTATCCCATTAGTTGTAAGAGTGTGTTTATAGGTATATGTCATAATGTGTTTCTTAATTGAGAGTATTCTCTTAGGCCTCTCTGCCATCTCTTTTTCATTTTTTCTATTGAATAGGGCTCTAAATAAGCACTTAGCATATTTTTTTAAAGAAGTTTTTAGTTAGTGAAAACCTTGCTTTTGGATAGATGTTTACTAACTAAAAACTTATTTAAAAAAATATGTTATGTTCTTATTTAGAGCCCTATTCAATTGGCTAAACTGCAATTGAATGAGGGCCCTGGTATTTGGGTTCAGCAAATAATATACTTTTCTCATCATTGTTTGAAGTGAGAACTGATGCAAACCAAACTGAGATTGCCAAAACTCAAACATACATGTTTGAGTATTGTTTATGTAGAATAGTTTCACCATGGCTAAATTAAACTGGTGAGACGCTTTAGTTGAATGAAGAATGGATATATATATATATATATATATATATATATATATATATATATATATATATACATGTGTGTATAAATCATGTGATATAAAAAGGATTATATTAAAATAAATATATCACATACTGTATGATTACAAAAGTTCACATCACTTTCCCTTTAATTATCAGTATAGTAGAATGTTTATATGTAGATTTACAGTGCTATAGATTGGACTTTACCCCCCTAGCAAGTTCCCTCTAGTACCTGTTGGCTTTTGGGCTCCATTTGTGGGTTACGGGCTTGAATGCCAGTAAATTTGTTGCAATTTAATAGCATGAATGGAAACGTAACAGTTACGGGCTTGACAGATCAAAGGATTTGCAGGCACACAGTTAAAATTTCCACATCCCGTAGCCTTTTCTCGCCCTTACCCCGCAAGTCATTGACGAGTTGCTTTACGGGTCTAATTTAATAGCCGTAACAATTGCGGCCTACGTTACAGGCTACGTTTTTCAACATTGAGGGAATTTAATAGGGCTATATATATGTTGAGTATTGCTAATTATGGTTTGCTGTATAGATGTTTTTAATAATTGGTTTTGTAACAGGGTTAAATGGATATACTAAGCAGACTGTTGTAGGGAATATGAGCACAGATTGAAATATATTATTAACACCTACAGTATGGAATGAAGGTGTTAATCAGTCTTTGTTCTGTAACCACTCCCAAAAGGGTAATAGAAGGAATGTGCTATATTGCACTAATTTACCTCCATTACAAATGGAAAGTTAGGCAAGTTTATTTATTACCATGTATATGTTTTCAGGGTAACACCTGTCTCATTTTAGGATTCCTTCTCAAGATAGTCTGAAGTAATCCCTCTTTGCGTTATTGGTTTGTTAGAAAGAGTAGTAGAGATAGGATAGAATTTGGATATAGACAGATATAGTAAGATATCTTAGAGAAGATATGAAGAGGCATGGGTTTATGCGAAATAATGACAATTAGAGGTGTTCAGACAGGACTGTTGGGACAGAAAGAAAAAGCGCACAGCCAGAAAAGACAGAAAAAGACCCACATCCTTCTCTCTGCCTATTAGATAAACTATTTCTTCCTCATCATCACAAGGTTGATTTTCACCAATCAATATAGGTTACTCCCTGTTTGCATGTATAGGTTTAATTAGAATGTATAGGCATAATATGTTGTGTATACCTGTCCCTGCCCGCTTGAGAGCGCTCTGGTTACATTTATTAAAATGAATTATTATGAAATAGATGACCTCTGTCCCAGATCGTGCCTGCCAAGTATTTTGGGCAATAGACTACACCATTGTATTTAATCTTAACACCTGCTCTGATAATGTTATTTAACAATGTGGTATTGATGTGAGATGTGAGTGTCTCAGAACATGCTATCTTGAGACATTCACAATGTTTAATCTTGAAGAGTCTTTCTCACCCATGTAAAAATATTTAAGACTTGGCCTGGCCATGTCTTGCTTTGATAAAACATATTTACAACTTAGAGGTTTATTTCATTTTAGCAGAAAAATGTTTTATCTCTTCATATGTTAAAAAGGTATACTGTACTATAAATGTATTTGTATGTTTACAATGGTAACAGCAATACCAAAGGACAAACATATAACGTTAATAATACAGTGCTTGCAAAAGTATTCACCCCTCTTGACTTTTTACCTATTTTGTTACATTACAGCCTTAAATTCAATGTTTTGTTAATCTGAATTTTATGTGATGGATCAGCACACAATAGTCTAAGTTGGTGAAGTGAAATGAGAAAAATATATACATAAAACTATTTTTTAGAAATAGAAAACAGAAAATTGGCATGTGCGTATGTATTCACCCCCTTTGTTATGAAGCCCATAAAAAGCTCTGGTGCAACCAATTACCTTCAGAAGTCACATAATTAGTGAATTGATGTCCACCTGTGTGCAATCTAAGTGTCACATGATCTGTCATTACATATACACACCTTTTTTGAAAGGCCCAAGAGGCTGCAACTCCTAAGCAAGAGGCACCACTAACCAAACACTGCCATGAAGACCAAGGCACTCTCCAAACAAGTAAGGGACAGTGTTGTTGAGAAGTACAAGGATTAGGTTAGTCAGTCAGGATTAGGTTATAAAAAAATATCCAAATCTTTGATGATCCCCAGGAGCACTATCAAATCTATCATAACCAAATGAAAAGAACATGGCACAACAGCAAACCTGCCAAGAGATGTCCGCCCACCAAAACTCATGGACCGGTCAAGGAGGGCATTAATCAGAGAGGCTGCACAGAGACCTAAGGTAACCCTAGAGGGTTCCACAGCAGAGACTGGAGTATCTGTACATAGGACAACAATAAGCCATACTCTCCATAGAGTTGGGCTTTATTGCAGAGTGGCCAGATGAAAATCATTACTTTCAGCAAAAAACAAAACGGCACGTTTTGAGTTTGCGAAAAGGCATGTGGGAGACTCCCAAAATGTACGGAGGAAGGTGCTCTGGTCTGATGAGACAAAAATGGAACTTTTCGGTCATCAATGAAAACTGGTCAGAGTTTAGGGAAAGATGGATGGTGCTAAATACAGGGATATTCTTGAGCAAAACCTGTACCACTTTGTGCGTGATTTGAGGCTAGGATTAAGGTTCACCTTCCAGCAGGACAATGACCCCAATCACACTGCTAAAGCAACAATTGAGTGGTTTAAGGGGAAACATGTAAATGTGTTGGCCTAGTCAAATCCCAGATCTCAATCTAATAGACAATCTGTGGTCAGACTTAAAGTTTGCTGTTCACAAGTGCAAACCATCAAACTTGAAGGAGCTGGTGCAGTTTTGCAAGGAGGAATGGGCAAAAAAAAGTGCCAGCAAGGGCTACGTGCTGCCTCTGAGAAGCCCGAGACAGCGTGTGATGCTCCCCCCTGGTCCATAAATACATTCTCATGCTGCAGGGGTCCCTATCGGGACCCCTGCAGCCCACCCACATTAACCCCTTGCAGCGGCATTTAAAACATTTAAATTCCCCGCTGTGGCTCTTTAAAGGGCCCGCGGCACACTATTAGCAATCCCCTCTGCGGCACCTAAAATTGACCACCGAAGTGGCCCCACATTAACCCTTTGCTGGTCCATAGGGACCCCGCAGCCCCCCCCCCCACACACAATAACCCCTTGCAGCGGGGGTCCCCGATCGGCACTGATCGTAACCCCGCTGCATTTAAAAAATATTAAGCCAAGGCAACTAAAATTAACCCTTTAACTCATGGGGGTCTATACAGACCCCCCCTAGGCCTTAATTAACCGTGTCACTCATGGAGTTTAATGCAGACCCCCATAAGCCCTTCATTAACCCTATAACTCATGGGGGTCAATACAGACCCCCATAAGCCTTAATTAACCCTGTCACTCATGGGGGTCACTACAGACCCCCATAAGCCCTTAATTAACCCTATAACTCATGGGGGTCAATACAGACCCCCAAAAGCCCTTAATTAACCCTATAACTCATGGGAGTCAATACAGACCCCCATAAGCCTTAATCAACCCTGTCACTCATGGGGGTCAATACAGACCCCCATAAGCCTTTTTTAAACCTTTCACTCTTGGGGGTCATACAGACCCCCACAAGCCCTTAATCCTATAACTCATGGGGGTCAACAACGACCCCATAAGCCTTTAATTAACCCTATAACTCATGGGGGTCAATCAGAAGGCGCCATTGCCTATTTCCTTCCGGAAAAGGCTCTAGGCAAGTGCAGACTTCCGTTAGTTTTTTTTCTTTTTTTTTAAATAGAACGTGGATTTAGCAAGGGCCCAGCCGGGGCAGAAGAGAAGAAGGCCGGGGACATCAGAGACAGGTAAGTTGACATGTGTAATCTTTATATTTATTTTCTTTTGAGTTTGATGTTGTGTATGTTGTGTTTCTGTTATACTAATGTTATCTATCTTTTTTCCAGGGGCCAAGCCGGAGAACAAATGAAGATGGACGTGGGACCTGCTGGAAAGATATGTTTAATACCCGATGGAGACCCCCAGCATAGAGGGGGTTTAATTTTAGGTGCCGCGGAGGGGATTGCTAATAGTGTACCGCAGGCCCTTTAAGGAGCCTCGGTTTGGAATTTAAACGTTTTAAATGGAGAGGGAGCCTGATCTATGCCGATCGGGGACCCACGCTGCAAGGGGTAAATGTGGGGGGACTGTGGGGGGTCCCTATGGACCCCTGCAGCAAGGGTTTAATGTGGGGACACTTCGGGTGTCCCGATGGGGACCCCTGCATAGGGGGAGGGTTAATTTTAGGTGCCGGGGGGGTTATTGGAGTACCCCTCACGGCAGGGCTTATTTGTGGGACTGCCGCAATTGATGAGGTGTGGGAGCCTGTAAGATCATCTTGCAGGCTGTCACTCCACATGTATATTTTCTCTGTGTTGATACGGACAGCCCTGCTGCGTAGCTCACACGTTGCTCGCAGCAGGGCTAATTTAATAGCGTCGTAATGTTTATAAATTTGCAGCACGTAGGGTTTATGTAGAAGCCTCTTATCTATGAGGCTGGAATTTAATAAAGCTAATAGTTCCTGCCCAGGAACTACATGTTTGTTTTCTTAAGAAGAGCATAAAAGCACTGTTTGTAATGCACACTAATTAAAGTACACAAAAGTAAATAAATACATGGGTATATTGCATTCTTAGTAAATCCAGAAACCCTCCATACAGTTTTAATTTTGTAATCTCTTTTTTCTCTAAAACTTTGGAAAATGTCACAAATCAAAAATAAATTACTTTACATATTGGTGTAATTTCCTTGAATTTTCTTCCTGTGCCTGAATGAAAAGACATCCAGTAAAATAGATGAATTTTCTTACTTTGCTTCATTGGTCCAGGCCATTAATGTTTATGGCTGAAAACCCTTTAGCTTTTTCTGAGCATTCAGTTTAAAACCCTTCAATTATTATAAAACAAGTTGAAGTTCTCAGTTTGTCTTATGTGTGCAACCACTGAGGATGTCTATATACAACATATGTCATCTACTTTCTGTTATGATATTTCTGGGGGAAAAAATAAACGTAATTTTTTTCAAAATTTAAGAACTTACTAGGTTTTATTAAACCGAATCTTTTGTTTCAAGGAGATCTTTATGAAATTGAATAGTTTCAATTGTCCCACAACGCAAATATATGTTTGTTTATGCTTAAACATGTTACTTGTAATGGAAATAAACATAAACAAAAGTACACTACACCATCAAAGGTGTTCCAGTCATTATTTGAGCTAGAAAAACTATGGGACCCTAATAAATTCCGTGATTTTGAGTTCCCGAAGCCCATATAGGTGCCAGCAAAAGTTACATCAATTAAATTGGCTTCTTTCAGCTACCTGCAAAACAATCTGCGGGTTACAGGCAGAAAACCCTATGGAACATGAAAATCTGAACTCTGTCCCAGCTAAGCCTTTGATCTGTCAAGCCTGTAAATGTTACATTCGCAGATCGATATTAAATTGCTACTAATCCCCAAGGGCACACTGGCGTTCAATCCGGTAAACGCCAGAAACGCCAGAAATATTACAGCCTCCCAATAGGACCCGCAAAGGGTTTACAGACAAGTTTTTAACACTGTAAAAGACAATATAAACACACCACTGGACTTTAAAATATGGGAAAGGAATGAAAGGCATTACAATCCATTGCACAACAATCCACGAATACAAAATTGTCATTTAAAAAAAAAAGTACTATCATATGTTGGAATGGTAATGCATATGCCAATATAAAAAGTCATGCTGCAGTATGCATAAAGCAATTAAAGACACACTACCTGATTAAATTGCAACACAAAAACATGCAATTAAATTTATATCTTAAAAACATTTCGCTCATCACATCTACATTGGCAAAAGAAATAGTGGCCAAATTACACCGCCACATTGCATATATCAGGTACCAGGGGAACATTTTATTATTTGTTGTTCAGTCCTTCAGTCGTGCCTGACTCTCTGTGACCCTATGGACTGAAGCACATTTAGCTAGGTCTATGTTCCACAAGGCAGCGATCTAGAACGGGAACAGGGGAATATACAACACACTAATCTACTCTAACCCATCAGGAAGGGCTGCAAACACACATGGAGACTGTACAGAGGCATGTGGATTATAAGCTCAAAAACAGGGCCCTCCATTCTTTATAAGGTGTTAAGTTTGTTTTTTGCCATGTACTAAACCCCTATACAGCTCTACGGAATATGTTGGCGCGATATAAATAAAGATAATAATAATAATAAAAATGTGTAGCAACAGCCTCCATCAGGCATAATCTCCTCTAGGCCCATCCTGGAAAGTCCCACGCCATTGCTTGTGTCCATGTGCCAAGATGTATACCCATTATCATCTGGTGATATCCCATTAAGTGTTTTGCTATCAATCAATTCACAATATCACCTGTCATATTCTTATCAGGCCTTCAGGGGAATGTTGATACACCACAATATTACAAATTGGACTTTTCATGTGTATTAACCCGCTATTATTATATATGATAGATATAATATTATATATTATGATATTATATCTATTATTATTATAATTGTTGTTATCGTATGTATTAACCTATTGCCTATTAACTAGTGCTCATTAGTTTACTGATCTAAGAACGTGACACAAATGGGATGTATGTGGATGTCCCAAAACCCCAACCATTGAAAACACACTAACACAGTGAGGTATAGCAAAGCTTTATTTCAGACACAGAGCACAATCAGAAATGGACAAGACTATTCATTAATATTATGGGTGTGGTGTGGGCTGATCACGGAAAGGTAAGAGGCTTTTTTTGTGAAAAAGGGGATACCTAAATGGTTAAATGTTAGACAGCATAATAATGATAATGCATAGCATCTACTAGGGTCATATGTGGTCAGGACACCACAGTAACCATAATCGGATGAGAAATCGGAACATCATATAACACTCCATTTCATAGAAATAACCATTAATGCGCATAGAGCTTCCATATGGTCTCCAGCTATATTATACAGATGCAATAAATCAATGTGATTACAATCAATTACACACACAGTGTGTTTTCATACATTAATGAAGATTCCAAAATAGATAATCGGAATCTGGAAAAACATAAAGGAGAGGTGTAAGAACAATAAAAAGCTGTTATTATTGTAAGGTGTTTTTGCTCCGGACACTACAATAAACCAAGTAACATGAACGTCATCTACGAGCAGTGATAAACATACTGAGTCTATCCTGTACAATCAGCGTTCCCAGAATATGTTGAGGATGTGTAATACTACAAGTCATGCTTCACTGTGACCAAAGTCTTTTAGCAAAGAGTATTATAATTATCTACATGGCATTGTTGTGCCATGCTGATATTGCATCTCACTTGTATATGGGTGGTACGAAGGCCAGACAGATTACATCATTCACATTACCCCTAAACACATACACATTGATCCTGATGTCAAACAAAGGGAATTAGCCATTTTGTTTGTGGATGAGAGGAAATACATGAATCCACTTTCATAATGTTAACGGGATGACATGCAACAAAAACGCATGTAGAACTACTGGGTTATATTAGCTGATCCTAATGGTACTGCGCAACTCTAGAGCTGGGACTCTATTTATTGTAATTGAAACTCACATAGGCATCTTCATTAGTGAAGAGATATGTAGTCATATATTGCATTTCAGATCTAACTGCAGTGATGAATGACACGGATCGAATTCCTGTTAGGGTTGAGTTGGGTTGGGTTTGGGTTGAGTGTTTACTCACATGATGGTATTGCACTGCTAGAAGATGAAGAACATGCCTTCATGGTCATGAGACTTGGCTATTAACACCTACAGAGACAAGAACAAGATATCAATCATAACAATATTCTGATTAACTACAATACCTCATCTCAACGCCAATCCACATTGAACATCAATTGGTGAAATGTTAAACATAACCAGACATGTACACACTCTGTAGCCAGCCAATAGTATGTCAACATCTATACCAATCAGTATTTCATGAGGAGTGATCATGAGGAGGACTTTGGGGATATTTCTAACGGGATGTTTCTGGGCAGGGGTGTAGGAGCCAGAATAATTCTATGCGGATATAATTGATTTTATACACCAGCCATTAAAAAGCTTAATTCTAAATACATATTAAAATCTGTAGGGGTGTTTGTCCACCCCATACGCAGCACTGGGCCCCCACCTTCCATGCCTGCGCGCCTTCTACCTGTTCCACATCTAGGTGGTGTTTGAGCAAGGGGTGCCAAAACATTGGGTGGCTGGGGATCAGCTTGAGCTGGTGGTGAGGTCTGAATTGAGGAGGCCGCTGTCTCTGGTTCCGGTCGTGAAACTGAAAGCTGGAGAGTTATGAGCTGGCGGTCTGCAAATTGGATTAGTTGCTGCCTGTCCCTATTTGCCTGTTCCTCATATCTCTCCACCCTTCGGTTGTGCCTCCTCACCTCAGAATGGAGCGATTTGTTGCTCACAAGAAGGGAGTTTGTGACACAAACCTGCCGTCGGAGCAATCTGAGCTTCTCAGTCCTTTGTTTGATTCATCTCATATCCTCCCTGTTAAATCAGGGGTGGTGTTATTGAGGGTTTGGGGCCAATGTAAACAGCAGAAGTGCCTGAGGTGACGGCAGGAAGGCCAGAGGTGTCAGCAGGAGGTCATGAGGTGACTGCATTGGTGTGTTAGGTGATGGCATGAGGGCTGGAGGTGTTGGCAGGAGGGCTGGAGGTGTCAGCAGGTGAGCCAATGGTGTCGGCAGGTGGGACTGAGGTGTCGGCAGGTGGGACTGAGGAGTCGGCAGGAGGGCCTGAGGTGTGGGCAGAAGGCCAAAGGTGTAGCAGTTAGGCAATGTTGGCGGACCCCATTGCGTGGGAGGCCATGTTGGGGGACCCCATTGTATGGGAGGCCATGTTGGGTGACCCCATTGTGTGGGAGGCAATGCTAGGGGACCCCATTGTGTGGGAGGCCATGTTTGGTGGCCCCTTTGTGTGGAAGTGATTGTGCCCTGCCATTGCTGTAATGGTGTTGTAGCAGGTGACAGTGGTGACTGTGATGATGGATAAGGCCAGAACAACATCATCAGGTTTGATGTGGTTGTTTCTTGGCTCCATGACATGCCCGCTGGAGGGCCTGGTCAGTGAATTCCACTCATCAGATGAGTGTGATCGTCTGGATTGTAAGGGGCCAACTTCTGCGGATGGTCCTGTTCCCAATTCGAATGTTCTGCACTTCTTTGTCAACCACTTCCAGCAGTGGAGATTGTTCCACCTCCAGTGGAGCCTCCACCTGTGCCTGTGTGTTCGGCATTGTCCTCATGGGTACTGAAATGATGGAACAAACCATTACACCCTCATATGCACACACGTGAACCTCACACACATGGGTGTTGGTTTCTTTACACAATTGACAGCTATATGTTTCCATATCCTTCATATCATGGTCACCTGTAATTGACTGTGGTGCTTGTGTTACACAGATGAACCACGGCCTGCATATTGAGCATTGTGAATCATGGCTCATAAGAATATATGTACTGCTGGTGTGGTATGCCATCTGCACTTGCATTAGACACGTGCTCTGCTGGATCTGCTGTGCAGTGTGTGAGACTGACCAATCTGTGACATCTTCCCAGCAATGGTTGTTAACATGCAGCTGAGACAGGATCCAGGTTATGACAGTATATGACACGCACATGCAGTCCTACAGAGTATGCACCCACATATTCTGCAGTGCACACACCCATATATGTACTCTCGTTTGAATGTCAAATTAATCTTGATCTAATTGCGAATTGTACTCAATATCAGTTTTAACTGCAGGTATTGGACAGACATTTAATTGATAACAATTATGATAATGATGTGTTTGCACCAGGATTTACATGGTTATTGATGACCCATATTTCTTTAGTCATAACCATAGGGCTTACAATGCTATTGTATGACAGTTATCAATGTTTGTGGGCAGGGGTGTAGGAGCCAGAATAATTCTAGGCTGATACAATTGATTTTATACACCAGCCATTAAAAAGCTTAATTCTAAATACATATTAAAATCTGTAGGGGTGTTTGTCCACCCCATCCACCCCCAGTTCATACACCCATGTGTGTGAGGTAATGTGTGTGCATATGAGGGTGTAATGGTGTATATGATACTCACATTGAATGGTTCTTGGCACACCCATGTCCACCTGTCCTGGAAGGCCCACTACTGCCGCTGGCTCAATTCACTCCTTCAGCATCCGCTCCCATCCACAGTATGTGATGTTGGCTGGTGGGCCACCACCAGTTGCACGTGCTGCAGCAACAGCTGTAGATATCTCAATCAGGATTTTGTCTTCTGGCTAGGCCTCACATCCCCCCACCATGTATGATGCTATAGCAGGCATGAATTTCTCATCTCCTCTAGGATATAATTGGGTGCCCTGTACTTTGCCACAGCCTCTAACCCTCTCAACTGTGCCTGGGGTTCCTGGCCCTGTTCTCTCCCTGGGGCCGAATCCTCATCCCCACCAGGGATCAGGCCCCTGACCCTCTGCCCTTACTCCTACTGTCCTACACCTGTACCTCCCCTCCCTGACCTGGCTCTCCCTTTCTCCATACATCTACCTCTCAGCCTCTCCTCACTCTCCACCTCTCCTCACTCACCTCCTCTGGTGTTCCCCTCTCTCTCCTCCTCTCCTCAGCCAGAGAAAGGCCCCCAGATCAAATAAAAATTGTAAGCAGATGAGGTTGTCTGAAAGTGTCAGCTTTAAAAGCAAACACAATGCACACATATTTAAAAAAATGCCTTCTTTCAGATGTCCAAGAAAAATATTATTCCCATGTTTATTTAAAGTGAAAATAAAAAAGATAAGTAATTAAAATGCACCAAACAGAAATTGTACTGTACAAGTAAAAGTACTGCAAATAATAGATACTAATAAGAACCCAGTTGGTAAGATAGTGGCTAATAAAGTAATTAATTTGTGCTTATGCATTTTAACCCTAAATTATTGAGCATTATATTATTATTGTTATTATTATTATTATTAAATATTATAAAAATAATGAAGTACTAGAGGCTTAATTTAAATATAATTTCTAAAAATGAACTTTAAATTATAAAGTTATAAAATGGCATCACATATTATAATTGTCTAACTATGATTTGTCGTCACGCTGCGTTGCGTAGTGCGTACGACTTTGCGATGAGAGTCGCAGGCGCTCATCGCCCGGCGAGCCGTTAAACCGCTGTGTTGCGTAGTGTGTACGACTTAGAGATGAGCGTCGTTAAATCGTAGCACTTTGGCAATGAGTGGCGCAGGCGCTCATTGCAGGCGAGCCTTGCGTAGCGAGGCGAGCCGTTAAACCGTAGCACTTAGATAAAAAATCCGAGATGAAAAAAATGTATTGCAGGCGAGCCTCGCCGTTATGTTAAACCGTAGCACTTTGGCAAACCGTAGCACTTAGAAAAAAAATACGAGATGAAAAAAATTACGAGATAAGCGGCGGAACCAAAACAATAAAAAAAACACTAAATACACACTAAAAAAATAAATAAAGGTCACTTACAGCATGGGGAACCAGGAAGGATGTCTGGAAGTGAGTTGGAACTCCAATTTACATCGATTTAGCCGAGTTATAAAGATCGAAAATCGGCTAAGCGAGAAAAAAATGGCAGCCAAAAAAATTGAAAACGAGGCTATACTACTACGAACTGCGTAAAACACAGCCACAGACCTTTGTGTTTGAAAAATAACGAGATAAAGGATGCGAATTAACCACGCAATGAGTAAAAAGACAGTAGCGAGTACATTTTACTAAACGCAATCAAAGATTTACGCATTAACACAGATTTAACGCCTTTGTCTCGCACAACATCGGATTTACCGCCTAAACCAACGCATTTGATGAAATATAAGTTGAAAGTTACAAAAAAAAAAATGTAAAAAAAAAATTGTATTTATTTTAAGAAAAAAAAAAAGGGACAAATGTAGCGTTAGGTTGTGTGGCAAACAAATTTCACAACATTTAACCGTCATTTGACCGTTTGACCATATTTACTGTTAAACCGTAGTACTTTAGCGGGCTTAGCGATGAGCGCCGCAGGCGATCATTGCCCGACGAGCCGTTAAACCGTAGTACTTTGGCAATGAGTGCCGCAGAAAAAATGGCGGACGAACAAAACGAAAACGAGGCTACAGCACTATAACCACGGAAAACACGTACCGATAATCCGCTAAGACGCATACCACACATTATCCGCCATTTTAGGATAATGCGGAAGTACACAGCTACGTTAACGGTTTCGGCTCGCGCACGCACACTATTACACTGCACATGTTAATCACGCTTACACAGCACCTCCACACCACTAATGCTGCAGCAACATCCACACAGATTGCCAGCTCTTCAACACAATGCATAAAAATACGTAAATTCATTTATTAATTTGTATTCTATATTTCAGTAGTACACAGAAAACAACATTAGCTACCTTACAATTCCATATGTATATTAATAACTAAACAACTTTTAAAACATACACATCTCATTGCCGTCATTTTTTGACGGGCAATACTGTAGTATACATTTTAAAGCATGTCACTAGAAATTAAAAATGTCTTCAATGTTTCTGCTCAATAGAGTTTTCGTATCAAGTTGGCTTATCTGTGCACATCTAGGCCCTTATTAAATTAGCCTTCGTAGTTCGCTTGGTCCTCGCAAAAGGCAGGTTTTTGCTGTTTGCGAGGACCAAGCCTCCTTTGTGAGATGACTCCGAAAAATGTCAAGAATAAGCACTGAGAGAGCTACGGAGTAACTCGCAGCCTTAAATCTATGAGGTGAACCCTACCGGCACACAAAAGTGCAAGCAAGGGATCCTAAACCTCATACGTACTGCCTCGGAGCAGCCAGAGACAGCCGTGTGATGCTCCCCCCCGCTCCCTAAACACATCACCATGGACCCCTGCAGCTCCCCACCCCACAGTGGGGATCACCTTGCAGTGGGGATCACCGAACGGCATAGATCAGGCCCCTGCTGCATTTAAAACTTTTAAATTCCCTGCCACAGCACCTAAAATGAACCCCTTCTATGCTGGGAGTCCCCATCGGTTTGTGTCCCGACATTAACCCCTTGCAGCAGGGGTCCCCGATCGGCACCGATCGTGACCCCGCTGCATTTAAAACGTTTACATTTCCAGGACCCTCATGACAAAGTCTAAGCACTACACTACACTGTTAACCCTAACTATAACCCATTAGCTTATACCAAACCGTATCTAACCCTAACTGGGCCAATCTAACCCTATCTAGCCCTATTTAATCCCATCACTTATGAGGGTCTATACAGACCCACGTAAACCTCTAGTTAACCCAATGAGTCCTATAAGGGTCTATGAAGACCCTCATAGGACAATTGGATTCCTATTATTAACCCCATAAGTGCCATGAGGGTGTTTAGATTGGGGGTATTGTATAGATAGGGGGGTGTTTAGATTGGGAATTAGCTATAGATGGGGGTGTTCAGATTGGGGATACTGTATAGATAGGGGCTATTTAGATTGCGGGTTAGGTATAGATAGGGGGTAAGATTGGTGGTTATGTATAGATAGGGGGAAATGTCTTGTAGTTAGGTGTATATTTAAAATGGATTTACTTATTTGTTATCTTATGCGTATTTGTGTATGCCTTTTCATTTGCAGGTGTGTAATTCTTTCTTTATTTTATGTAGTGAGGGGGGGGGGGGTTGTGATGTTTTTTTTTCTTTTATCTACTTAGTAGGGTGGTGGGTTTAATAGGGGGTTAGGTAGGTAGTGTTAGGTAGGTAGGGGTTAATAGGTTGGGGTAGAGGGGGGTTAGGTTAGATTTAGTGGTTTATTGGGTGGAAAGTCTTGTGTAGTGTTTGTACTAAGTGTCAGGAGGGTCCTGGAGGACCCTCATGACACCTATGGGGTTAATAATATGCTTCTAATTGTCCAATGAGGGTCTTCATAGACCCTTATAGGACTGATTGGGTAAACTAGAGGCTTACGGGGGTCTGTATAGACCCTCATAAGTGATGGGATTAAATAGGGCTAGATGTGGTTAGATTGGCCCAGTTAGGGTTAGATAGGGTTTGGTATAGGTTAATTGGTTATAGTTAGGGTTAATAGTGTAGTGTAGTGCTTAGACTTTGTCATAAGGGTCCTGGAGGACCCTTGTGGCACTTGTAAGGTTAAACTAGTGGTTAATAGTGTCCTATAGGGGGTCTATATAGACCCCTATGGGACTGAGGAGGGTAAATATAGTCTCACGGGGCTTTGTATAGAGCCCGATAAGTTATAGGGTTATTTTAATTGCTTATGTGGCTCTGTATAGAGCCACATGAGTTATAGGGTTAATTACGGCTTATGGAGGTCTGTATTGACCCCCATGAGTGACAGGGTTAAGTAAGTGCTCATGGAGCTCTGTAAACGTTTTAAATGCAGCATGGGCCTGATCTATGACGATCGGGGACCCCGCCCTGCAAGGGGTTAATGTGTGTGGGGGGCTGCTGGGGTCCCTATGGACCCCTGCAGCAAGTGGTTAAAGCGGGTCACTTCGGGGATCCCGATGGGGACCCCCAGCATAGAGGGGGGTTTAATTTTAGGTGCTGGTGGGGGAAGTTGGAAAATCATCTCGCAGGCTGTCAATCCTCATGTAGATTTTCTCTTTGTTGATACGGAAAGCCCTGCTGCATAACTCATACATTGTTTGCAGCAGTGCTAATTTAATTTAATTGTAAGTTATTGGAGAAAGTAAAGTAGCCCCAAAACTAATTTGCTATTCAATTGGCGTCTTTTTGTACCCCCAAGTGGTCTACGGGTTAAGGGCTGAAAATCCTTTGCAGTTGTTACAACCATAACTTACACCCCATCTAAGCCTTTGGTCTTTCACGTCCACAAGAATTACGACTGCTCAAATCGCAAATCGCTATCTAATTGCTTCAATTATGCAAGGTCGCAAATGTTTTCACACCTGTAAACAGCAAATGTACAAGAAAATCCTACGGGTACCAGATGGAACATGCAAAGGGGTTAAAGACATTTTTTGTGAGTTTTTGCTCACGAAGCGAGGGGCCGCATTTGCGGTGGTGGAGCATCCCACGTCGGCGAGGGTCCGCATTTGCGGTGGTGGAGCATCCCACGTTGGCTGTGTTTGTCCGCAAATGCGTACCCTCGCGAAGACTAATTTTTGCCCTCTACTATGCTTGTAAGTTAAAAGTACAACAAAAAAATAAATTGACAAAACAACTAAAATATAAATTTGAATTAACACTAGACACCTACTACATGTAGAAGAAGGTATAGTGTCAGTTCCTTCACTGTGCTATTCATGTAAGGCAAAAATTAAAACGTACCACAGAAAGTAAGACCAAAAAAATAGAAAACACTTATTTAACAATATAAAGAAAGTACCACTACAATGAACTACAAGCACATATAAACAAACTGTTGATAATAAAAAATGTAAAAACAAACTTAACATCTCAAACTAAACTAATTATAAATAATTTTCTTTTACAGATTAACATGGCTACTAACAAGAGCAAACAAGAAAAGAAAAGACGTCAAACTAGAGAAAGACAAGAGAGATGGGCCAACCAGCAGACACCAGAGGAGAAAGAAATTAGATGAGAAAAAGAACGCAAAAGACTTGCAAGCAAAAGACTATCAGCTGCAAAAATTAAAAATACGCCCAAAAAAGCTACTAAGCAAATAAAGCATTTAGAACCTGTTCCTCAAACATCAGATGACATTTTACCTGAAAAAAAAAGAGATACCAAAAAAGACACGAAAAAAACAAAGCATTTAGAACCTGTTCCTGAAACATTACATGACATTTTACCTAAACCAATAAAAGATATAACAAGAAAAGCCACGAAAAAAACAAAGCACTTAGAACCTGTTGTTGAAACATCACATGACATTTCACCTGATGAATATGAAAGTCAAACTGCTATATGCTTTGCAAATTGTCGTTTACTCAAGTCTTTAGCAGTAGAGGTTCATAGTTGTGGGGACATGAATACTCAATGTCAGGTTTGTGAGGCTTATTATTTTAAACAGGAGAGACCCAGAGATGGCCAATTTATTAGTTGCTGTCAAAAAGGCAAGTTCAAACTTCCAGAAAGAAAAGAATTTCCAATCTATTTACAAAAATTATGCCTGAACCTACTTTTCTAAACTACAAACATTTTAAGACAAACATAAGATCCTACAATAGTGCCATATCCTTTGCATCTATGGGGGCAACATTAGCTGCTAATGTACCAGGACATGGTCCTTACTGTTTTAAAGTCCAAGGCCAAATTTATCATCGGACTTCACATTTACATCCAGAGGAAGGAGAGCAAAGAAAATTCGCTCAACTACTGTATATGTCCTAGATACAATAGAAGCTGTTGACCAACGTGGAAGAAAATAAAAAATGCTTACCCAGTGTTTTTATAGAGCTAAATAACATTATGGACAATAACCCCTACACTAAAGCTTATAAAAAATTGGCAGAAGTAGAAAATGAACAACAACTTCATGCACAAAGACATCAATTACCAATGCCAAAGGTCAATATGGTGCTTAAAAGAGACAGACATACTGATAAACGTCGTTATAACTTGCCAACCTCAAATGAGGTTGCAATGGTGTTTCAAAATGATGAAGGAGAACCACCATTTCAAAGAGACGTTAGAATATATCCCAGAAATGAGGAGCAACCATTTATTAATATGAGTATCTTAAGTCCAAATTTAGATCCAATGACATATCCCATTTTTTTCCCACACGGAGAGGCAGGTTGGCAACCAAAATTAACACTTCCCAAATGCTAAAGCCAGAACCCGAAATAATGTTTCTATGCTTGAATTTAAAGTAGCTCAAATTGCCATTAGAAATACATTTAATCCAATTTTATGTGGTTGAAAACTAACACAACAATGGATTATTGATTCCTATTTGCAAGTTGAGGCCAATAATTTAAACTTTATAAAATATCAACAAGATAAACTACGTGTAGAACAATATTCTGGACTAATTTACTATGCTGCTGAGGTGGCTACAAGCAGAGACATGACAGCTGGCAAAGCCATCATTTTACCATCTTCCTTTCAAGGATCTCCTCGAAATATGAGAGAAAGATACAATGATGCTATGGCTATTGTCACCAAATTTGGCAAAACCGATTTATTTCTTACATTTACATGTAATCCACAATGGCCAGAAATTACACAAAATTTACTTCTTGGCCAAAGTGCTTCCGATAGACCAGATTTCGTAGCCAAAGTTTTTAAGATTAAATTAAATGAATTAATACGTGACATCACTATAAGTCACTTATTTGGCAAATGTCTTGCTTATGCATATACCATTGAATTTAAAAAAGAGGCCTTCCACATGCACATCTCATAATACTTCAAGAAAAAGATAAATTAGATACTTCTAACAAAGGGGATGCAGTCATTGTTGCTGAACTACCAGATCCAGAACTATATGGTAGACTATATGAGATTTTTACTCATCACATGATTCATGGACCCTGTGGTGAGCTTAATCCACAATCCCCATGTATGGAAAATAATAAATGTTCCAGAGATTTTCCAAAAGACAAAACCTATGCCAATTGTGATGGCTATCCACTTTATAAAAGAAGAAAAGGATATAGTGCCATTATTCGTGGCAAAAAAGTTGACAATAGATATGTAGTACCCTAAAATCCGCATTTACTCATGAAGTATAACGCCCACATAAATGTAGAAGCCTACACTTCCATCAAATCCATTAAATATGTCTACAAATATATTTACAAAGGCTATGATGCAGCTACTGTAGGTGTCAAAAGTGCAGACAACCCTGAAAGTAGTGAGTTAGTACATGATGAACTTGCATCTCATATAGATGCTCACTATGTCAGTGCGCCAGAAGCTATGTGGCGGCTTTTAAAATTTGAAAGGCATGATAGATCACATGCAGTATAAAGATTAGCAGTACATTTGCCACAAAGACATTTAGTGTATTTCCATGCTGGAAATTAAAGTAATGCATTGGCACCAAAGTGAAGATTGTCACTACACTAACTGCATAGTTTGAATTAAATTCCACAGATTCAGAAGCAACACAATTCTTATATATTGAAATTCCATATCACTATGTTTTTGTGAATGGATTATGGAGACATAGAAAAAGCAGAGGAAATAAAATAATCCCAAGAATTTACATAGTCAGTCCAAGAGATGTTGAACGTTTTTGCTTACGGATATTACTTTTAAATGTTCCTGGAGCACAAAGTTTTGAACACTTAAGAACTGTTAATGACATAGGGCCTCATTCTATTGCAATTTGGCCAATTGAAAAGGGCTCTAAATAAGCACATAACATTTATTTTTTAAAGAAGTATTTAGTTAGTGAAAACCTTGCTTTTGGATAGAAGTTCACCAACTAAAAACTTCTTTAAAAAAATATGTTATGTGCTTATCTAGAGCCCTATTCAATTGGCCAAATTGCAATTGAATGAGGGCCATAGTATATGAATCCTTCCATTTAGCTGCAAGACATAGAAACTTACTAGCTGATGATACAGAGTGGGAAAGATGTTTAGAAGAAGCAACACAATGTCAAATGCCACGGGGGATGAGAGAACAATTTGCATTTATTTGTATCTTCTCAAATGCTCCAAATGCATTAGCTTTGTGGGAGACATTTAAAGGTAATATGGCTGAAGACTTTATGCGACGATACAATGAACCCATTGCATACTTAAAAGCGTTAAAGGAAATCCAAGAAGTATTTTTAACTCATGGATTAAGTTGTGCAAATTTTAATTTGCCTGATCCAGGTCTTATAGATGACATAAACTTTGAAGACTATGACATTCAATTACAAGTAGAAAGAACAGAAGAAAGACTTGCAACTTTAAATACGTTACAATTGCATGCATTTAATGCCATTAAAAATGCAATAGATGATGACATGGTGACAGAGCGTTATTTCTATCTTGATGGACCTGGCGGATAAGGAAAAACTTATCTATATAATTTATTAAAAAGTTCTCTACGAGAACAAGGTCAAATAGCACTGCAGTTTGCCACTACTGGAATTGCTGCACTTTTGTTAGAAGGTGGAAGAACTATACATAGTGGCTTTAAACTGCCAGTGCCTATTTTAGAAACTTCTGTGTCAGATATTTGCATGACATCATTACAAGCAAAGAAATTGAAAAAAAGTAAATTAATTATAATAGATGAGGCCACAATGATGTCATGCTATGCCCTCCAATGTATTGACCTTTTGCTTGGTGAAGTCATTGATAACACTTTTCCATTTGGTGGAAAGGTAATGTTGTTAGGTGGCGATTTTAGACAAACATTACCTGTCGTTGTACATGGAAATCAAACTGACATTATCGAAACCTGTATAAAGTCAAGCACACTATGGAAACATTTTACCCATCTTCAGCTGCAACAAAACATGAGATCAGAAGGCTAAACTGATTTCAATGATTCGCTTATTAAAATTGGAGAAGGCAGAACAGAAAAAATAACACATTTACACTGTGACACTGTGGAGATCCCACCTCATTTGATTTGTCACCAAGATATTACATCGGCTATATTTGAAGGTAGCATAAATAACCAGGAATATTCAGAGCTTGCCAACCAAGTCATACTAACGTGTAAAAATAAGGATACAATAATCGTCAATAATGAAATCTTTAAAAAAATTAATGCACCACAAAGAAATTATCACAGTGCTGATTCTGTACTTGCTGATAACAATGAAAGTCAGGCTAACCTTTCCACTGAATTCATAAACTCACTAACTCCTTCTGGTATGCCACCACATATTTTGCAGCTAAAGAAAGGTGCAATTGTCATGTTACTGCGAAATATGAACCCCAAAAAAGGCCTATGCAATGGGACAAGATTAATTGTTCAACAATTAAAGAACCAATTTATAGATGCTGACATTTTAACTTGTACCCATAAAGGAGAGAGAGTTTTCATACCAAGAATAGATTTAGCACCAAGTGAAAGTAGTCTCCCTTTTAAGCTTCAAAGAAGACAATTTCCCATCATTATGGCATTTGCCATGACCATTAATAAATCACAAGGACAAACATTCAAATCTGTGGGTATTTTCTTACAAGAACCAGTATTTGCACATGGACAATTGTACGTTGCGTTATCACAGTAAAAAAAAATCCACAGGCTATTAAAGTTTACATTGAAAAGAATGAAAGTCAAGGTGATTTATTAGAAGATGGACGTATTTTTACTAAAACATTGTCTACTATGAAGTACTATAACTTTCCATTAAAGAAATAAAACCCATGAAAAACAAATTTAAAAGCATTGAAAAATACAAAACAATAAACAATTCAGTCATAATTAATGGAAGTACTGTTTATGGATGATTAGCCTCACAAAACACAATATTTTCAAGTTCATTACTTAGACAGATAAGAAAGTTCAAGTTTCAAAAAATATACTTTCAAGTTCTTTACTTCAACATATTACAAAGTTCATGTTAAGAGCTCAACCACGTTTTAAGTCACAATTTAAATATTGTCTGTTATGTTAAACATTAATCCAGGGAGCAATCTTATCACCAGTTCATGGGGTCAGGAAGGAATTAATTTAATTGGGTACGTTTCAAGGAGGGTTTTTACTGTTTGCCTTCCTCTGGATTCAATGTATATTAAGGTTAACAATTCTTGAGTTAAAAAACCATTACCTCAAGTTTACAATACTCATTCATTTAAAGTTCAACTGTTTTTACATTCAAATGTTAATACTTTTAATACAAAATTATGTTAAAATCTTAATTCACTATGTTACTGTTTATAATGTTCCAAGTTGGAAAAATGTTTTTTCAAGTTCCTTAGTTACACAGATAAGAAAGTTCAAGTTTCAAAAAATATACTTTCAATTTCTTACTTAGATATATTACAAATTAAATGTTAAAATTGGGTAAGTTTCAAGGAGGATTTTTACTGTTTACCTTCCTCTGGATTCAATGTATATTTAGGTTAACAATTCTTGAGTTAAAAAAACATTACCTCAAGTTTACAATACTTAGTAATTTAAAGTTCAACTGTTCTTACATTTAATACAAAATGCTTTAACAGTTACTGTTCACCAAGAGAACATTTTACAAAAATAAACATGTTTAATATCACAAAACTACTTAATTCATCATAACTAAAATCTTACAAGTTTCAAATACGTATATTAATAACTAAACAACTTTCCAAACATACACATCTCATTGCCGTCATATTTTGATGGGCAAGTCGCTAGTTAATTTTACAATTTCCAGGAGGGTAGAGGAGGGGTGGAGGAGAATGAGAACAGAGGACAGAGAGGAGGAGAGAGAGGGGAACACTGGAGGAGGAGAGTGAGGAGAAGTAGGGGAACAAGGAGTAGGAGCAGAGGGTCAGGGGCCTAATTCCGGGGGGGGGGGGGGTAGTGGGAATGAGGAACCGGACCCAGGGAAAAAACAGGGAGGCCAGGAACCCCAGGCACAGTTGAGAGGGCAAGAGGCTTGGCAAAGTACAGGGCCCCCAATTATAGCCCAGAGGAGATGGACATCCTCCTCTTGGAAATCCGTGGCCACTATAGCATCATACATGACAATGTATAAATGTATATACAATTTGGGATACTGTGGAGAATCAACATTCCCCTGAAAGGCTGATAAGAATATGACAGGTGATAATGTAAATTGATTGGTAGCAAAACACATGATGTGATTTCACCAAATGATAATGGGTATGCAGCTTGACACATGGCCACCTGCAATGGTGTGGGACTTTCCAGGATGGGCGTAGTAGAGATTATCCCTGATGGATGTGAGTTGGCTGTGGCTCCACGTGCCTCTGCACAGCCTCCATGTGTGTTTGTGCTCCCTACTGATGGGTTAGAGTTGATTAGTGTGGTGTATGTTCTCCTGTATGTCATGTGGCAGTGTAATTTGGCCACTATTTCTTGTCTTTAATTGCTTTCAACATCTTGCAGCCACATTTTACGTACTGGCATTTGCATGACCATTCCAACATATGAGATTTTTTTTAAGGCCTATTTGTTAATTAGGAATTGTTGTGTAATGAATTCTATTGCCATCCATTGCTTTCCCCATATTAAAAACTCCATTGATGTGTTTTAATTGCCTATTGCAGTGTTCCAAACTAGTCTGCAAACCCTTTGTGGGTCCCATTTGGAACCCGTAATATTTTTGCCTACATTTGCCGTTTGTGGGTTTGAAAACAATTGCAGCTTTGGGAAATTGTAGCAATTGAATAGCGATTTGTGATTGTAAAATTTGCTGCCTTGACGGAGCAAAGGCTTAGATAGGTTCTAAGTCCCAATTTTTGCAACAGCAGTGATTTTCAGCTTCTAAGCTGTAGATTGTTTGCGCCTCGCTAAAAGTGGCCAACTGAATAGCAAATTAATTTATAGGCTATATTACGGGCTCCAGTAAACAACATATGCTCAATGGAATAGGGGCCATGGTCATGAAATTCAACCTAGTGAAAATAGTTCACATGTATGGTAAAAACGTATAAGAATCTCACCATCTTTTAAACTATGAAACTATGACACCTGATAGATGAATATGCTCTTTATTAATATAAATACTAGTTAGAAGTATAACCCTTATTTTATTATTTATAAAGATTTTCTACCTAAAATGCAATGCAAATGACCAGGACTCAATGTTGTACTGTTCAACATTGCCTTGATTATCCCATATATAATTGTGGATTTGCGGGCTGTTCGTAATGCTTACGATGTTGGTCATGCTTTTGCCGCCCATAGGGTCACAACTGCGAGCCTTGCATGGAAGCGGTCGACCGCGAACCTGTGGGACTTAGGCTGCAATGAGCCGCAGGTGCTCATCATCACCGGCGCTGGCGTCTCTCATGTCCCTCTACCTCTCTCTCATCTCCCCCTCAGCCTCCCCCAGCTCCCCAGCTTACCTGGAAACCCTGCCAGTAGCTTGGCCATACCCCTTTCCAAACCCTGCCAGTAGCTTGTAGCCCGTACTCACCCCCATCTCCTCCTCTGCGGCCCGTCCTTCGGCCGGAACTACTTTATGGATCAAGCGCACATCGTGCAGCCAGAATGCGCATGCTCTATGCGCGCATTGGTCCAGAAAATAGTTCCAGATGAAGGATGGGAGCCGAAGACGAGGAGAAGACTGTGAGTATGAGGTGCAAGCTACTGGCAGGGTTTGGAACCAGGTAAGAGACACAAGAGTGGGAGAGGAGGGCAACAGAGACACAAGGGTGGGAGAGGAGAGGGAATGGAGAGACACGGGAGGGAGAGGAGGGGAAATGGAGACACAAGAGAGGGAGGAGGAGGGGGGAGACATGATGGGGGAAAGGAGACACAGGGGGAGGGAGAGGGGGAAAGGAGAAATGTGGGGGAAAGGGAAAGGGTGAATGGAGACATGGGGGAAGGGAGAGGGGGAAAGGAAGAACAGGAGAGGGAGAGAGGGGGGAACGGAGACACAGGGGAGTGAGATGGGTGAAAGGTGACACAGGGGAGGCAGAGGGGGGAAAGGAGGTACAGGAGAGGGATGGAAAAGGAGACACAAGGTGGCAAACAGCAATGCCACCCTTAAAATGTATTTCCCATCATTTTTGACGGGCAATTTTCTAGTATGTCATATCCAAATATAAGACTGGAACAGGAACTTCAATAAAAACTAAAGACTAAGGCTGCGATTCCTTGCGGGGGTTCAGTTAACTCGCGATTCTATTATACGGCCCCGCAAGGATCTCCTTTTACGGCCGGCCGCATATCTTGGAACCGGCCGTAAGCTGTGAAATATAAAAACTCAAAAATAAATTCAAGCCTGCACTATACAGCTCTGTAAATGCTAGGGATCATATTGGGGGACATGAGGATTAAAAGGAACCCACTCTCAAGCTTGCACATCAGCCCAAACCCAAGTTCAAATTAACTGTTTATTTTCCGGCTGCGGCGTGGGCAAGTCCAAGCACTCTGGACTTTTTACATGGATATTTTACGGATATTAAAAATAAAATATTTTACGGATTTGAGTATTGGATAATTATGTGCTATTTTTTCTAACACCTAAAATCCCTTTATAGTCTTTTCAAAGTGCAGGATGGCTTTATTTGAGCTATTTTATGTGCTTAATTGGTGCTAGCGGGACCTCTTTCGTGCAAGTAAGCAGCGGCTCGTTTTTAGCCTTGCAGAGAGGTTTCCCGGAGCAATTGAATTGCAAAACTCTTGCGGCCGTTTTAGATCAAAGGCTTTCCTCTGGCGCGAGCGGCCGCAAGAGATAGCAAGGCACCGGCCGCAAGCCTGCCGGAGCCTCCGGCCGTAAGGGAATAGAATAGCCGAATAGCTTGCGGCCGGTCCTTGCGGCCCCGCAACGGCTGCGGACGCTAATAGAATGAGGCCCTATATATTTATATATATATATATATATATATATATATATATATATATATTTATATATATATATATATATATATGCTGGACCCAGGAGGCATCCATGTTCCACTGGGGGATGTTGTGTGTGGTAGAGGGGTTTTTACATTAATGGATTATTGTGTGTGCATCTATTGATACAAACTCCCTGTGTCTGGGTCTCAGAGGAGGAAGGATAGCGGTGTTCATTTCAGTCTGATGCATTTATGTAACAAAGCTCACTTCTCTCACTTCTGTCTGTTCCATCCTCCCTTACCTCCACTGTTAGATCCCCGGCAAAAAAACACCCACATGATCCAGCTTTCAGTAGTGATCTAACAATCACAACTTGGATTCCTTTACTCAAAAAAAAGACTCTTTGTTTTAATGTCCATTTATTTTTGAATGTCCACAGCTGCTAATAAATTTAGTTTCTTACAAACTTCAGATCTGAACAGAGTATTGCTTTATAAAGTGATACCTTTTATACAGGACTAACAATCTATATTTAACTTTCGAAAATCAGGACCTTTTCTTCTTCAGGTCTGGAGCAATACTGAACTGTTTGGTAGAATATACACTTTACACTCTAAGCAATCCATTTTTTTTTAACAAAGTAAAAAAAAACAGAGAATGGTGTTACATAGAGCATGGAGAATACATGGATACAGGCTCATAAAATACTACAACCTGAATATGAAAGCAGGAGAGAGAAAGGCATATTATAACTTAGAAGATATAATATAAATATAAATATATACATACATACATACAGACTCTTACAGATACATACATACATACATATACATACCTACATATATACACATGTAACCATACATATAATATACATATCTTCATATGTACATACAAACACATATATACACATATATATATATATATATATATATATATATATATATATATATATATATATATATATACATACATACACATGTACATACAAATATACAGTACATATGGATAACATCCCGGATAACCCTCACTTCATCAGGGGTGATATAATTTGTCTACCAAATTTATTTAGAATTCTTGGTTATAATTTTATATTTACATTAATATTCACCACCATTTACTTAAAATAAGAAACATATTTATCAATGCATTTTTACAAAAACCTTTAGTTAAAGGTCTATATTTTTTTTATTTTTTTTGAAGAACTACAAATGGATTGCAGAATGTAAAAAAAATAATACAGCCACTAATTTCTATACTTTTATATACAATTACACTGCTGTAGAATCTACCATTTTACTTTCCTGTGATCTGAGGTGGGAGGACACTTTTAATGGAGAGTGGACATTTCTGAGCAATTAGAATGTGGCAGCTACAGCTGCCATTGCTTTAGGACTAATATAAAGCTCTTTAGTTAATGTAAAGTTCTTTCATTTACAAGGACACATGCTGTTAAGACAAAAGCTGTAAGAAGCAATATAGCAAAGGAAATGGAGGCCTATATTAACAAATAATTGCATTAATGAGTGTAAAAAGTCTGTGTTTATTTTTTTATTTTCTAAAACATATTGCCAGTTTAGCAATAGGCTAAACACCATGCAAAAAAAATGTGATACACTGGTCCTTTAAAGTTCATTACAGCTATTAAAATAGTAAGACACAATGATTGGCACTGCTACACAATTAACATAAGCAAGCACTGTAACAGCAACATATAAATAACTAATTGTTTTACTATGTTTAAACACCTTTTATATATGTGCATATTCTTCTTAGGAAGTGTAATGAGGTGGGAAAGTGATAGAGAGTGACAAAGATGAGAGGCATGTAGACTAGAGGAAAGGAGGATCGACATAAAAGAGAATGGATAAAAACATGGATGAAGGGCAAACAAGTGGAGAATTGATGCATAGATAGAAAATGAGAGGTTAGGGAGATAGGGGTGAGTTATAGAGGAGCGAGTATTGTAAAGAAAAGAGAGAGAGGAAATAGAAGAGGAATAAATAACAGGGAAATGTGGAATGAGAGGGTGCAGGGGGATAGCAGATAGAAGATGTGTTGAAAAGAGAATGAATACAATATGAATGAATGACTGAGGAGAGGAATGAGAAGAGAGGACGGTAAAATACACGAGAGAGGGATAAGAAGAGGATAGATGAAAAGGAAAGAGGGAATAGGGTGATGGGGGGCCCCTTCACTCTGTATAACAAAATAAAAGCTTTTCCCCTGTGAGCTGTTTTGGGCCTTGGTGTAAAGCAGCAACTTCACTGGCAGTAGCACTGCCACTGATCTTTACATAAGGCATAACAATAACAAATACATAAATACATATTAAGCAGTTAAGATTTTATTTAAAAAGAACACTTTATCTAATTTAGAAAAGGAAAGGCAAAACTACCTTAGCTCTTTAAGTGGTGAATTAAAATTAAGTTGTTTTGCAGCGACAAGTTAAATTTCAACATTTGCAGAAAGTGAATAATTCATAAATATGTTTATTGATCAACATTTTGAAATTTGGGCTTTAAAAAGCTAATATTTTCAGCAATTTTAAATGAGCTCAACTCGTCATTAACGCTAAGAGGGTTAAATCACAGTTAATTGGCCATTGAAGCCACCATATTTGCCTTACGACATTAGAATTTTTTTGAAAAAGGATGTGAAAAAAGGTGTTTTCCTTTTTATAAATGAATGCTGAATTCATGGACTCATGAATCTTTGTTCAAGGTCAGCTACAATAAAGATGAGGTGTAGGAGTTAACATCCTATGGCACCACTCAAATGAATACTCATAGGGAAAGGGACAACCACAAGAATGACATGAAGATAATCACATTATTTCAAACCAAAAACATTAAATATGTATCTTGTATTTCTTATCTACACTGTCTACACTGATTCTTACTTCATTATCTACACTGATTATAAGTTCATGTTTTTATTCTCTGTATACTTACTTTAATTTCATATATTGTTTCCAAAATCTATGAATTTTCATGTAATATCTTTTGTTTTTTCCACCCTATATTATGCAACTGTAGAACTTGATAAAGTGAGGAGGTATTGCTGCAAAGCTTTTCTATTAAATATATTGTTAGCTCATATACATTGCAATACTCATGAACTTTATTCCCATCGCTCTTTCTTCATTAGCAACAACTATGCTAAAACATAAAAGTTTCATTAAAAAAATATCAAAACAAGAAATGTTGTGATACCAATCACCATAAGTATAGTACATAGTGAATTAAATATAAATTAAAATGTACTTTGCTTTGGTTTCTAAGTTTTAAGGTAAAATATACTGTGGGTGTTATTGTTTGATCTTGAAATTGATTTTTCACCCGGTGGACAGATCACATTTTGCACTTGTTATTATGGATCACAAACTCTTTCATGCATTCGTTTATCTTCATTAAGATATAACTTTCTAATTAATTTATAGTTCTTTTAGAGGTCTGCTGCATTTGTTTGCTTTTATAAATGATGTATCCTTTGATAAAACAATAAATGTTGTAGACCATGAAAAACTGTTGTAAAAATCTTGCAGTCTGCAATGTTTAAAACAAAACAACTTAAATCCAACTACAAAAACAGAGCTGATTACTGTCATCAATTGTCCTCAGTAGACTGATTTAAATAATTCAATAAATAGTTTTCCTACTACAAAATATTTGTTTAAAATTCAAATGAAATGCTGTGAAATGCCAATATCTGGCTATGCGTTGGACTCAGTAATATATCATGTATATCAGTATGACAGATGTAAAAATTACAGTACAACAAAATAGTCAAACGTTTTTTTGCTTACAACAGGATTTATCAGAAAGAATCATTCAGCATTCATTATCTAAAGTGAAGATTTATATATATATATATATAGCAGTAACCTTATCGATTGCGTCTATGACAGATTTACTAAGGTTCTCTGAGGTTGTGCTGGAAAACTGAATAAAATGCGGCTCTGTTATATCATTTATGAATAAAATCACAACAAGATCCAAAATTCCTGTCTTCTAGGGAGGTTCACAGAACTGAGATTTTCAATGTGATATAATTAAATTCAGGTTTGGTATGAGGAATAGCTGAAAGCAGCATGTTCACGAGGATCTTAGAGCTGTCAGTAAGGCATTTACAAAATACAGATTTTCCATTAACTCCTCTTTCAGTGAAAATAAAAGAGCAGTTCTGTTATTAAAATACAGACTTTTCTGGCATATTAAGGGATAAAAATGTGCATTGTAAAATATTTTAATATACTGCAAAGAATATGTACTATTTATGTTGTCATTATGTTACAGGTGATTTTTTGGGGGTTAGTCATGAATGACACACGTCTGGTCCAATTAAGCAGAATATTAGATGATTATTAGATGATATGGGAGCACTTTCGCATCAATGGTGCCTCAAGAAGGACTCGATTTGCTGTCTTCCAGTTACAAACTTAGGGCATCATTCAATTAACGGACGTAGGAGATGCGTGGCTGCAAGGACAGGCCGCAGGCTACGTGCCTATTCTATTCCCTTGAGGCCAAGGGCTCCGGCAGGCTTGCGGCCAGCGCCCTGTTATCCCTTGCGGCCGCACTCGCAGCAGGAAATCCTTTGATCTTACACGTCCGCAAGAGTTTTGGGCGCAAGAAAGCCAAGGTTGCTATTCAATTGCTACGTGAACCCTCTCGTCAAGGCTGTAATTAGCTAAAACCGAGTCGCAGCTTACTTGCACCAAAAAGGTCCCGTGAGCACCAATTAAGTACATAAAAAAGCCATCCTGTACTCTGATGAGACGTTAAAGTGATTGTAGGTGTTAGAATTCATAGCACAACATTCCCCTACACTCAAATCTGAAAATAGTTTTTGTTTAATTCATGTCAAATTTCCATGTACAAAGTCCCACGGGCTTGGTGCACATCAGACCCGCAAAGGCTGCGGGATTAGCCCCCGTCAAGTCAGTAAATGGGTAAAATAGACCCATGGGTCGTAAAGGGCTTACTTACAAATCGTAGAATAGAAAAGCCATGCTGTACTTTTATTAAAAGTGAAAGTGATGTTTGTCTCAAATCTGCAAATAAAGAAATGTAATTTCATGTTCAATCTTCGTGTTCTATCTATCATGCAAGCCCGCACGGGTTTGAATAACGAGCTACTGGCTTGGAGGTCAATCACCTTCCACACCCATATGGGCTTGAGCAAGGAGCTACAGCTGTGAGTTATGGCCAGAAGTCTCAAGCCCGTAAACCTGGTTTTCCTGGCGCCAACTGGAATCAATTAACCAATAGGAAGATGCCAATCAAGGCGACAAATAGTTTAAAAAGTGCAGGAAATTTGTAAATCTGTGACTGTTGTATACTGTGCAAGTGGACACACAGGTCTTGGAGTTGGAGGGATTTTGAAGAGAGAGAAAGAGAAAGAGAGAGAGCTAGCGATTGTAAGAAGAGACAGAGAGAGAGCGATAGAACTAGATGGAGAGAGAGAGAGATAGTGAGTTAGTGTGTGAGAGTGCGTGTTAGAGTGCGAGAGAGAGCAAAATAGAAAGTGTGAGAGAGAGAGAGATAGAGAGTGATTGAGAAAGACAGAAAGGGAGGAGTGGAGGAGAGATGGAGGGTGAGAGAGAAGGCAGTGCAGGGAGAAGCCAGGGAGAGTAGGGACCCCAGTCACAAACTGGCCAGCAAGCTGCTGTTGTAAAAAAAGAGCAGCAAACTTTCATCCTCAGGAGATTGATACGCTCCTAAGAGGAGTACGTGCCCACCACTCCATATTAACCGGTGGGAGTGAGGTGAGGCCCAGGCAGAGGACAGATGCCTGGAAGGCAATTGCTGCTGAAGTCTCTGCACTGGGGCATGCCAACCGGACCTGGCAGTCTGTCCAGCACAGGTACCAGGACTGCTGCATGCAAGTAAAAAAGAAGATGGCGAACGAGGCCAATGGGGCCGGTGGAACCAGTGGAGGGCCTCCTGCTACCTTTACCTACCCCGGTCGGGAGGCCACAGTAAAGGAAATGATAGAGCCAGCGGCAGTCGTGGGCATCCTTGGCCTGGTGGACTCGGGTGCGTCAGAAAGCCTGCAATGTGAGTACCGTATACACCTTCACACCCTCATATGCACGCACATGTACCCCACACAGATAGATATCTGAAGTTGAATTGCACTGTAAGATATCTGGTTGTGACGACAGATATAGGGGGCAGCAAAAAACATGCAAATCCAGTGTGAAGAAATATACTTGTCAGAATTGTTAGCAATGAAATGTATGTCCAATACCTCCACTCACAACTGATTGTGAATACCGTTTTGCAAATCTATTGATGTTACTGTTATGTTTGCAGTTGGTTCAAAGTGCATATAAAGCATACATGACAACTCCATTGCAATTGTTTGTTTATTGTCATGAGTTCCCCTGTCACACTCTACCCCATGGGAGATTCCGACATGTGGGGACAGCCGATGTGGTCCCATCCTAGTTGGGCCCAGGGTATGGAGCCGCAGCTACTGGTGCCCCAGCACATCGAGTGGCAGATAATGGTGCCCTGGAGCATGGAGCCGCAGTTTATGGGGCCCCGTCAGG
Organism: Discoglossus pictus; assembly: GCA_027410445.1. Classification (NCBI taxonomy): domain Eukaryota; kingdom Metazoa; phylum Chordata; class Amphibia; order Anura; family Alytidae; genus Discoglossus; species Discoglossus pictus. Next base: position 175,660,843 of record CM050165.1, on the reverse strand, counting down.
TCATGTGGCTACATCTGGCCCCACAGGCCACTTTGACCCCCCAGGCCACTCCGCTCAGCCATGCCTCAAGCCAGAGGACTCAATGGTATGGATATGTGCCATCACAATGGCCAGGGAGTCCAGCGCTGTCAACGGCACAGTGCCATGACTTCCTCGCTCATCTCCAGCATGAGCGGGAGAAAAACAGAGAATTCCTGCTGGAGATGAGACGACACAACGAGCGCGTATTTGACGAGCTGAGGAGGCATCACCAAGTGCTGGAGGATTATGTGCAAAGGGCCGAAATGGCCAGAGAAGGTGTTGCAGTCAATGCATATATTGTTCTAATTGATGTCTTGTTCTTATCTCTTTAGGTTCAGATCGACAGACGGAATAGTTGCCTCAAATTTTACTTTTTTTTTCTATAATTTTTACACATAAGAATAAATATTATGTATTGCTCACATTATCATTGTTTGTTTTCGTTTGTACCGTTCCATGATTGTTAAACACCAAATGAATGTTAAAAAACAATTAGTACATACATCTTCCTTCAATATACCAGCACTGTGTTAATGTAGGGTTGAGGTAACAGCCACTAGTGCAGCTGAGGGTGGAGGTAATATTCCTGAGTTTGATTCCAGTAACGGCTATGCATGATATTCGTGTTTCTGACACATGGAGATATACATTCAGGGTAAATATCAAAAGTGAGTACACTCCTAAGTGAAAGTGTCAATATTTTGTGGGGCCACCATTATTTTCGTGCACTGACTTAACCCTCATGGGGATGGAGTTCACCAGAGCTTCACAGGTTGCCACTGGAGTCCTCTTCCACTCCTTCATGATGATATCATGGAGCTGGTGGATGTTAGAGACCTTGCACTCCCCACCTTCCATTTGAGGATGCCCCCACAGTTGCTCAATAGGGTTTAGGTAAGGCAAGGCAGTGGAGATGTGTTTGGGGTTGTTATGTTATGCTGCCCTGCAGCCCAGTCTCCCAAGGGAGGGGATCATGCTCTGCTTCAGTATGTCACAGTACATGTTGGCATTCATGGTTCCCTCAATGAACTGTAGATCCCGAGTGCCGGCAGCAGTCATGCAGGCCCCGACCATGACTCTCCCACCACCAAAAGTATACATCTATACTGAGCAAAAGTAGTGCCAATTTTAGTGCCAATTTGGACATTTCAAATAAGGGGTGTACTCACTTTTGTTGCCAATGGTTTAGACATTAATGGCTGTGTATTGAGTTATTCATGGGTTAGCAAATTTACTTTACATTGTAGCAGAGTGTCATTTCTTCAGTGTTGTCACATGAAAAGATATACTAAAATATTAACAACAATGTGACGGATGTACTCACTTTTGTTAGATACTGTATGTTCACTATTATGATGTGAGCCACTTACAGACACCTGTCTCATATTTGTATGGCTTTGTGTCATATAGATTGTCAAAACCAACCTTCCCTCATGGTTGAAATCAGTAATGCAAACACACTGTGAGAATTCTATTGACACCCCTAACTGATGGTGCAGAGCACAGATGTGGAGTATGAAGGTCCTTTCATTGATGTTACAGAAATGCTATGGTATCAACATTGGCGAGGTACACACAAACAACATCTCGGATAAATCACATTTACTATTTAAAAATTAAAAAAGCAAACTTGCCACAAAGCCACAGGTTGACTAATCATCACAGGTATGCAAAAGATCATGGTGGAGGGGGGTAGGATACAATGTCCAAGTAACACAGGGAAATAGGGATATAAGAGCAGAATGCAGGCAGGGGTAATTACATTGATGGATAATCAGGAGATTTACAGTGTATCACCCAACATGAGGCAATATAATTTATATCATTATTGTTATTACATATATAAAAGTCAATAAGGAAAGACCACAATATTCCAGAATAAGGTAATATACATATGGGGAGAGCAAAATGTATGCCTGTGTGTTAAACGGACACTTCGATGAATTATCAGAAGTATAAGTGCTCAATCAGTGAATGTTATGAGCCCATGAGGTCAGTTCTCACGCAACAATAAGCAGCCCCTACATACAGTATTGGTCCGATTATAAGCTGTACCTTTTTTCCGATTTTTGAGCTTGCAAGTTAAGGGTGCGACTTATATTCGCGACCGTAAAAAAATCATTGCCGATTTGCGAACTTTGCTTGTTACATGTGCGGCTTCTATTCACAAATGGAAAATTACTGCCGATTTGCGCGATTGCGAGTTAAGGGTGCCGTTTTTCGTGCTTTAGACTGCGGTATTGAATAGCGATTTACAGTTTTAGTGATTCTAATGTCCTGTAAAGCCTGTAACCTGCAAAAAAAAGCTACAGTGCTAATTAGAAAGCCTGTTTCTTGCAATGGCTGATCACTTTGATAGTCTTTTTCTCTCCAATTTTACGGGTCCGGCTTATATTTGAGTACTATATTTTTTCAATTTTTTCCCCATGAACTTTACGGATGCGGCTTATATGTGGGTGCGGTTTATCTTCGGAACAATATGGTAAATAACTTTGGTCAAAAAGATGGGGACCTGACCAGGACCATATCAGTCAGATGTTACTTATTCCAGAGAACTCCCAACAAACCAGGCAATATCAGGGGTAGTTTGTTCTCTGATTGAGCATCTATACTCACTGTTGTTGCATATGCATAACTGAAGATTAACGTAACTGTTAAGTCAAAAGTCTGGATTTACTCTTCCCCATATGTACAGGGAGGGTCACATCAGCACTGAAGATAGATCTGGAAGGGTTTGGCTGCAGGTTTCACAACAGTCCAAGTAGAGGAGAGGATAGAATGTCTAAAGCAATAGGTACATATGAATCGAGGTAGAGTATGTGAGCATACACATGCTGTGGATATACCAGGAACATCAGCTGACAGATGTCACATCACATCTGCATTGTATAGTGAAATTGTCTCGTGACACATATCGGCTATTCTGTCAAGGTAATCAGATATCACACTGGATCCAACAAAGCAATGAAAAGACACATGCACATACATGAGGACATTGACATGGCCATGGAATATTAGGATGTTTATCTTCATGCCTTGTTCTGACCGTTATCTGGAATACAAACACACAAATATTATATTAGTGGAAACCTTACATATGCCATATGAGCAGCCACCAACAGATGCAGGTATGTCGGCACACATGTTAACATGTTATGCATTGGCATCTCGTACAAGCTAACCATCTCTCAGATGATAATAATGGTCAAGTCTAATTTGTCCTGATGTGGGAATATTATGATTAGTATAATTATCTTTTATTTGTATTGTGCAAACATATTCCATAGAGCTGTACAGGGGAGAAGAACACGAAAATATACAGTATGTAATATTGACAACGACAGAAAATGGAGGGCCCGGTTTTGAGCGTAAAGTCTTGTAAAAACTGATTTCTTCCCAAAGGCCCCCACATGATTAGAAACTTGCCACTTCCAATCTAAAGGTAATGGACATGGGGAAAAATAGATAAGGAATAGCAAGTAAGTGAGAGATACATAGCAAGCAAGTTGTGTCAAGTAGAAAGTTATGCATTAGTTGGAGAGGAAAGGGATCAGATGTAAAGTGTGATGCACTATTATGTAATAAGGTATCTGCCCTTAGTGGACAGATAATGTAATTTGCAGATGGGACAGTCAGGAGACACATAGTTTAACCACAGCTTGAGTAAGATTAGCTGATGGGCGAATAAAAGGGGAGAGGTGGGCATGTGAGGTGAAATGGCTATGATGTAGACAAAAAGGGGAGAAGTAAAGAAGAGTCCGAGGAAAAGGCAGGGGATGTGAGGAAGAAGGCAAGAGAAAACATAGTGTAAAGGGTTAATCGGGATAGTTAGCAGAAGTTGCTAATCGTTCAGGCGTCGAAGACTTGTGTGACTCAATAAATTAAGGCTAAACAGGAGTGGGTGGGATGAGGGGATTGAGAGAGAGAGAGAGAGAGACCAGTGCAGCCTGTAATAGAAATGGAAGATCACAACTATCACACATGTTCGTACATCCACATGTGGTGCTTTACCTTGAATGGGTCAACGAAGAGATCTGTTCCCCCAGGACACGTCTGCATGGTCCAATAAACTTTTCTGACCGCTTCAGCAATACATAGGGGATGTCTTGGGGAAAAGAAAGTTAGGCCTACATTAATGGAGTTATTAGTCATTTCCTCTCATGCATACATGCACATGTTTCCCGCAAATACTCACTTCCAATGTAGACGACATTGATGTAGCTGATGTTCTGTTGCTGTACAGGTCGTTTCCCATGTCTGTGTGGGTAAACAATGTGTTGACACACAGCAGCAGTTCTGTAATGGCAATATGATGATATGAGTCACACAATCCATATGATATATTGCACAATGATTCCTAGTTAACACATCATTAAGACTATTCCTGGTATCTGACTGAGAATGCTTTTACCAGCATTTCCTGACAAAGAACAGGAGAGATCCCCTCTTTGCATCCCATGAGGAACATTTATTATGGTTTAGTATATGCTGGTATGTTCATATTCCCAGATTGCTATGAATTGCATTGACCTCCATGGGATATGGAATAGCATGATCAGACAATGGGAACATTACTTTTCTGTGAAGAGGTTTTCGAATACTATTGTGAGGCCTATATCCATTGACATTGTGGAATATATCATACCATCCATTTAGCATAGTTTCTGGAGGTTTGCAGATATCAATATATATGATGTGTATGGGAATGTGCGCATACTTACCATTAATGGATATCAGAGCAGGCTGTAGTTGATCCGGTGTTAAGAATGCATCACGAGACATATGTTAGATCACAAAGCTATCCTCTACTGTGGACTGTTGGATATTCTGTATGACAATGGGGAAGGAGCAAAGAGATTTATTAGTAACCGTAATCAAGGTACATTATAGTTGGTTGTTATTGGTTTCGGACTTACATGGGAAGTATTCGCGAATGACTTGGGCACGTAGTCGTGACCCCTGAACGTTATCCTCACCAGGGGGTGGTACTGGACGCTCCACCGGTTCAAGCGGAGCATCCTCAATGTTCCCCAGACAGTTGGCCTGTATTGCTATATTGTGCAGACAACACCAGGCCATGATGATGTAACATACCTTCACTGGTTTATACTGTAGCGCCTCGCCAGTGGAATGTGTGTGGATTGTTCACAGGGGTCAACAACCACAGCAAACACCCATATAACTGCATCACCTGAAGAAAACAAAAATGGGAGATGTAGATATGAATGTGATGTTGTGATGCTCGTTAAAGCATCTGTAAATATACACAATGATTCATGTGACGTTAGTTTAGCGATCTCTGGGTTGGAACTTCCTACTCCTATGACCAGGTCACATCGGGTTAATCACATCAACAAGCTACAATGCAATGGCTCAGTCGGCACACCTTCTTTAGGGTGCAGGGCAAATGAGCGCGGACAATACGGCGCTGACAGAAGCCGGTGACAGTAGCGCACTGTTGAAAATTGGGTGGCAAATGTGCGTCGATAAAAGAGCGCAAGTTGTAGAATCTATCGCCTAACGGGCCGAAACCCTCTAGAGCTTTAGGAACAATAGCATAGAGAAATGTGCTCAGGCACCTTGAAAGGCTTGCCTGAGACATTCCTCGTACAATGCTAGCAGTGGTCTGAAAACTACCAGATGATAGGATGTGTATGGCGGCTAAAATCTGTGTCATGCCTGGGATGGCTCTATTGGTCCATGAGGAAGGCTCCAGGTCCTCCCTCAGGACCGCATAGAGCTCCTCTAGGCTGGCACGGGTTAGCCTAAAACGCTCTTACACTTCCACATCAGTTAACCCTTCTAATGTGACTTTCTCCCTGTACACCCTGGGTGCACGAAGCCTACTGGCAGACTCCTGGGCCTTCTCCCCCCCCTGTGGGCCTGGCTGTGCAGGAGCCCCCACTTCATGTGCCACACCCTCTAGGGGTCCCTCATCTGGCCCTTCCAACAGCGGATCACCCACATCTAGGTCCTCCTCTCTGTCTGCAGGTGCCCTCATATCCCCCTGTCCCTGTGCCACTGGAGCTCTCTCCCCTAACTGACCTACCACCATGACCCTAGGCATATCATGTGATGAGACACTTGCCTGGCTTGGTTCCGTACCACCATGGATTGCATCAGCACGCTCACCCACATTCACTCCCAGCCGCCCCTCTCTCTCCCGCCTCAGCCACTCCACAGTCGCACGCCTGACATCCGGGTTTCCACTCTGCAACATTCGAAACAAATATCCATTCCTACAACGCTGCGCTCTACTCACATACCTATACACTGCACTCAGGTTGCTGCTATCCATGATGGTTCAGACTTGCTAATTCCTGGCTGATGATGTTGTTTTAAAGCTTGCTAACTACCGCAGCTGTGATTATCCTGGTGGATTTCACCAATGGAATAGCTCACTGGTGTATCTGAGCTTCATCATTTTATGAATTTCCCTGATCATGGATTGGTTTAGTCAGTTTAATTTGTAACCCCTTAATGTTCTGGCCCACAGTTTAATTTGTGCCCATGCTATGTGATCTATGTAATGTGGTATAGCCAATATTTGTGTTTCCAAATGTAGATGTGATGAGTAAGATGTAAATCAGATGATGTTGATATGTTTAGGGGACACAGTCTTTGTCAGTGCTAAAGGGTTAATATGGCAGCCATATTGAGGATGTACATAATAAAAATATATCTTTTATTTACATAATTGATCATTGGGGATTGTTTTGCCAGTAATTTGAATGCCTTTTATTGCTTCCTCAATACTTTTAGGGCCCTTGCAGCCGTGTTTCATTCCAAGGCCGTAAGTGCATCGTGTGACCTGCAACGGATGCAGCCTTAAATTTAATATCTACCCAGGCGCGAATCACTGCCTTGAGACTGTAGTAAGGCCGTGACATTCAGATGCGCACGCAAGCTGGAAGGTAGACGGATTTGCAGCGCCCGTCACGAACCATCCGATAGTGGAATCACGCAGCGCGCCACAGGTCTCACAGCCAATCACTTATGGGATAGACCATTTGATTGACAGTGGGAGTGTATAAATATGAATGACACGCGCCCACGCCTCGACTGTGATGCGAATTTTGTCTGAAGTAGCACGCAGTTCCCGGAGCTTGGTGGGTTAGAGGAGCTAAGTTGCTTTATTATCAAGTTGCGGTTTATGTTCTTTTTACGAGTTTACAGTTACTACATTTACGGAGTACGATGTAAAGAAGTAAAATTCTGTTTTGTTAATAGGTTTTTGGAGTTTGTTGTTTTGGAGTTTTTGGTATTTTGTACAGCAAGGAGTTAGTTGGAGGGAGGTAAGTTGCATTGTACATACTTTTCATCTTATCAAGCTGTATTTTATTTTATTTTTATGTTTTGACACTTCCTACATTAACTGAATACACTGGAGAGTAGTACAATTGTGTTTTTTATTGTTTATAGGTTGTTGCAGTTTTGTTGGGATATTGTCCAGCACAAAGTAGTTTGGAGGGAGGTAAATTGCATTGTACATACTTTTCATCTTATCAAGCTGTGAGTTATATTATTTTTAGTTTTTTACACTTCCTACATTTACTAAATACACCGGAGAGAAGTACAATTGTGTTTTTTTATGGTTTATAGGTTTGGAGAGGAGGTTTTTGTGGGGAGAGAAGTTTGGTGGAGGGAGGTAAGTTAATTTTGTTTTTTTATGTTTCGTATTCTATCTCATACATTTCTACACTTAAGACCTACACATATTTCCAGATTACACATATTTGCAATACACATAGGTGTTCCAAACTGCTTCTTCAATGGGGCTTGACAAGAACCTAGTTCCAGCCCAGCCCAGCAGGACCATGTAGTTCCTACTACCTCTGGTACAGATGATGGCTTCAGGATAGGTACCACGCCCAGGAATATGTGCAGAGGATAATGCAGATAGGATATTAGTGGCCTCAGACATGGGCCACTCCCCACACATGATAGAAGCACACATTAAATAGCCGCATACCTTGTACATATGCAAACTGTAACTGACCCTTCCACATTGTTTATGAAAGTTTGGATCTAGCGTATTTCATCAGCGCCACTCAGGTCCAGAGTGAGAGGTGCTGTACACCCCTCCCACTGCTCTGTCACAGGCTCTGTCCATTTAATTAGTACAGTTACAGTTACGACAATGATATACAAGCAGAAAGATTGTTATATGCAATCAGAATGGGGGGAGGGGGGGGGAGCAGGCAAACCCACTAAAACATTTCTTAATTTCTCTTTCTTTTCTTTTCAGGTGGTGATGGAGGGAGAGGAGCAGAGGGGAGAGGAGAGGAAAGTTGGGTGAGAGGAGTGGCAGGGAGTCCTGGGGCGTGGAGGTGGGGAAGAGGAGGGGAGGAGTGAGGAGGGAGGAGAAGAGGAGGGAGGAGAGGAGAGTAGGATGAAGGAGAGAAGAGTAGGAGGAAGGAGTAGGGAGGAGAGGAGAGTAGGAGGAAGGAGTAGAAGGGAGTAGGAGGGTGGAGAGGAGGAGGAGGAGGAGGGTGGAGAGGGAGAGGAGGAGGAGGAGAAGGGTGGAGAGGAGGAGGAGGGTGGAGAGGGTCCTCAACCCCAGTCGGGGGAGCAGGCAGCAGGTCCAGGCCAACAGCTATATATATATAAAATACGGTCCTCCTGGAGGCAATCCGTGCCCACCCCATCATCACTTCGAGGGGCTGGGCCCAGGGCTGATGCTTGGCAGCAGGTGCTCAATTTGGTTAATGGTGTGGCGGACCATGGACGGAGTCTGCGGTCAATAAAGCCCAGTTTCGATAACCCAGGAGGACGAGAGGCGGAGGGTCAAGTACCTGGGACATGAAGATATTGCAAGGGCCATTCTTGCACCCTCCGCCGCAGCTGGTGCTTCAGCCCCGGGGGCCCAGCAGGACCCAGCCTCCATGGCAGGTGAATATGACATACACCAACATGCCACCACATGTGCATCACACACACACTACACATGTACATGATGACACTGACATGTCGGCTCCATGAAATTAACAAGGGATAGATGGATGCATCATTAAATTCATGAAGCTAACAAATCACTATCATTCCTGGTCACCACAACAGTAATTAAGCAATAGAGCAGGTGTGTCCAAACTCGGTCCTGGAGGGCCACACACATGCCTGGATTTGATGACAACCCTGCTGCGTACAGGTGAGTCAATCGCTTCTTCAGTCATCCTGATTGACTCATCTGTGCACAGAAAGGATATCTTCCAATCCAGGACAGAGTTTGGACACCCCTGTAATAGAGAGCCCATGGCCCTCATTTATTTGTAATTTGGCCAATTGAATAGGGCTCTAAATAAACGCATAACATATTTTTTTAAAGATTTTTTAGTTAGTGAAAATCTTGCTTTTGGATAAATGTTTACTAACTAAAAACTTATTTAACAAAAATATGCTATGTGCTTATTAAGAGCCCTATTCAATTCGCAAAATCGCAATTGAATGAGGCCCTGTGTATTGGTGTGCCCCTGCAGCCTATGCAGTTACAGACAGCAGCCGTAATACAGACAGCGTTGTGAGCCGAGAACCATCAAGAACAGAAACCTAAGAATAGATAACAGCTAGTATAAGATAGCTAATCAGAGTTGCAAAGAGGAGAATCATCCATATTCAAGGCTAGATGTCAGATAATTAAAAATGAACACATATCAATGCGCTAATCAACATACTAATGACATGTACCTTTCTTCTCTATCTCTCAGCATCCAGGAGGAGCTCTGGGTCCTGAGGAGGTCTGGGTCCTGTGACCAGCCAGAGGCGGCGGGGCCATCAGCCCTGTACCAGAAACATCCAGCACAGGGGGAGGAGGAAGGAAGATCGGAGGGCCCTGGGTCGGAGGATGGGCAGGTCATTGACATTGGTGACTCACTTGCCACAAGCCCTGGGACTATGCCCATCCTTCTCTTGCTCTGGGGCCCTCCCACACCCTTGGGACGACACCTCCTTCACCACACAGCAGTGTGCTGGCCTGGTCGCCACTGGGCACACCAATTATGTCACCCCAGGCTCCAGCTGTGGACCAGACCCTCCCCACTACACCTCACCAGGCCCACCCAGGAGTGACATCAGCGCAGAGCCAGGCTGTGCAGGTGGAGATGCTGGCTGTTATGCAGGAGCAGCTGGCCAGCATGCAGAGCATGGAGGCCAGCATGCAGAGGATGGAGGCCAGCCTGCTCCAGATGGCAGCCAGCATCTCTAGCCTTAATTCCCATGTGATGCACAGCCTGGCCAGGCAGTGCAGGGAGGTGAGAAGGCACCATATGATGACGGAGCACCTTCAGGTCAGGCTGCTCAGGCAGGAGATGGTCCCCAGCTCACCATCAATGGGGATCTCCCACTCCCCCCGTCAGGAGCAGCCTGGCCCCTCCTCTCCTCCAATGTGTCCACCACCATCCATATCACTGTTGCCTTGCACTGCACCCCCCCCCCACCAGCACCACCAGTGTGGAGACGGAGGATGGGCACAGGTGATGTGGGTCCTGGGCCCAAGCAGATGAGGACATAGGGCCTCATTCAATTGCAATGTGGCCAATTGCTTAGGGCTCAATATCAGCACAGAGCATATTTTTTTTACAGATGTTTGTAGGTAGTGAACTTATATTCGCAATTGAATGACGCCCATAGGGTCTGCAGACATGTTTTAGCCTTCTCAACAGCACTTCTCAGTGACCATCAATTGGTGACAGGTTAAACACAACACAACGGGCCTCATTCAAATGCGATTTGGCCAATTGAATAGGGCTCTTTATAAGCACAGAGCTTTTAGTTAGTGAACTTATATCCAAAAGCAAGGTCTTCACTAACTAAAAACTTCTGTAAAAAAATATGCTCTGTGCTTATATTCAATTGGCCAAATTGCAATTGAATCAGGCCCGAAATATCACCACTACATAGGCCAAAATCCAAAACTCTGGAGCTGGGCTAGATTCAGTTAGTAGTGTGACCAATAAATTGTCACTAAAGAGTGCTGTTGGGAAGAGATGCTGCTATGATGTTTTCAGGCCTTATTTTGTAGATTTTGTCTTTTTTTGCTTCTTTCTTTTTGTTTTTATCAGGTCCATGAAGGTATCTCCTGCATCTGCAAGCATTGTGGAGGAATTATATGAGGTGTAAGGTTTTCCCAGTGCCTTTAAGGTAGGCATGCCTTCAATGGCAGCCCCCTTATCATGTAGCTCCCACAATCTTAAAGCCATCATATTGCCAGATATATCAGACATGATTGTTGTTAGCATAAATGTAGACTAATACCGCTATGGCGGTGGACTTGCAAAGTCTCTTTATGGCATGTTAATGACAGCCAGCATTAATATATGCACTAGTGAAGCATGTGATCCTGACCTCAATGTCAGTCTGAGAACAGATCCTTGTATCCTCTCCGTATTAATGGCTATTTGCCCATATTACTGATTATCCACAGACCTAGCTAATAGTTAGTAATGCTTGCAGATGGGAATCAGGTGAGTTGGTATATTGGTACAGTATTTAGAACTGTACTGTACATAAATTGTGATTCTTTTTTTTTTTATCCTCCTCCACCTTTTTTTATTTGACCACTTATTTCAGATTTTTGTTTGGTCAACACACTGTATGTGTGAAACTGGATTGAATTACACAGTCCAGAGGTTGAATCATTTGTTTCATTGAGCAGATCTAGTTACAAGTTGTAAGTGCTATGCACATAAATGGTTTCTTCAATTAAATGGATAGATTTGTGATGATCCTTTTTTCATCAGATTGCGGTTGCAACGGTGTAGAGACCGCATGTGACCCTGGTAGGTGCTATGCATGATGCTTATTCTAAACTATTAGATTGGCCCCTGTAGGTTTCCCCTTTTTTCCAGACTCTTGCTCTCGAGGACCCGCCTGCACCACACCCATAATATTAATGCAGTTTTGACCACTGCTGATTGTTGTCTGTCTAGCAAATAAAGCTTTGTTATACTTTTATGTGAATGCCCAATCTTGACCACTGCTGATTGTGATCTGTCTATCACATAAAGCTTTGTTATACTGTTATGTGAATGCACAATATTGACCACTGCTGATTGTGGTCTGTGTAAAAAAATAAAGCTTTGTTAGGCCGTTCTGACTGTGTCCGTGTGTTATGAATATTTTGGGTTCTGTGACATCCACATGCATTACATTAGTGTCACATTCCTATAGATGTAAACTGATGAGCCATAGTTAACATGCAATAGATCAATACATCTAAAACTGTTGAAGAGTCAGAATAGCTTTAGATATCATATGATCCCAAATATCAGATCTACTACTAAAATAGGGTCAATACCCATGACAAGTCTGATTAGCGATACTGTGGAGTAGAAACATTCCCCTGAGGGCCTACAATGAATAGGACAGGTGACACTGGAGTGGTTTTCCAGTTCCTTCTCTAGTTGACTGGGATTAGTCTGACCTCTCTGCTAAGACGTACCCACCTACACTGGCCCTACGTGGTACAGCTCACAGCTTCATTGAAGTACACAAAGCCCTTCAATAACACCATTTAGCATATGTGTGAATACAGTTAGTCGCCCAATAATGAACATGCATTGGCTAAATATCCTTTGGTTATCATATGTTGTAATGGTCATGCACATGCCAATATGACAAACCATGCTGCAACATGCATAATATGATTAAAGCCACGCTACTAAATTTAATAGCAAGAGTAAAACATGAGTCAGGTCATATGAACCCTTTGGCACGCACATGAGCTCTATTGTGATCCCTGAAATCTATATCTAATTGCATATACAACTCGCTCACCACATCTACATTTGGTAACACAAATATTTTGCTAATTACCCTGCCACATGGCATATATCAAGTAGCAGGAAAACATTTTAATGTATGTTGTTCAGTTCTTCAGTTGTGTCCGACTCTCTGTGACCCTAAGAGCTGCAGCACATTCAGCTAGGTCTCTGCCTGTGCTGTTATCTACGGTTTGCATGCTAAATATACTGGTGTGGTTTGTCAGTTCCTTCTCAAGTGGATTGGACTGTGTCTGATCTCTCTGCTATGATGTGCCCACCTACAGTGGCCCTACATGTTATAGCTCAAAGCTTCCTTCAGGTACACAAGCCCCTTCACCACCACCACCACTTAGCAATGCTAAAGGGGACCAGGGGAACATACACCACACATATCTACTCTGACCCATCAGGAAGGGCCGCAAGGACAATGGGAGACTGTCCAGAGGCTCTGGGATTCACAGCAAACTCACTGCCATCAGGGATAATCTCCACTACGCCCATCCTGGTGGGAGCCATGTGCCAGATGTCTAGCCATTGCCATTTGGTGAACTTCCAATCTGTTCTGCTATTTATCAATTTACATGGGTGAGGGTTGCTAAGTGGTGGTGGTGAAGGGGCTTGTGTACCTGAATGAAGCTGTGGGCTACTGTAGGTGGGCAGGTCATAGCAGAGAGATCAGACAAATTCCAATCCACTAGAGGAGGAACTGAAAACCCACTCCAATCTCTTTGGCATTCAAACTTCTGAGAACAGCACAGGCAGAGACCTAGCTGAAGGTGCTGCAGTCCATAGGGTCACAGAGAGTCGAACACAACTGAAGAACAATACATTGAAATATTCCCCTGGTACTTGATATATGCCATGTGGCGGTCTCATTTGGCCACTATTTGTGTTCTCTAATGTGGATGTGATGAGCGAGATGTGTATTCTATCGTTGATCAACTTTAGAGCACGCATCGATTGTGCGCTGTCATCTGCGCGCCGACACATGCGCGCAGCAACAGCAGCAGGCCCGTCAGGAGGCTAGGGGATCTAATGATTAGGATTAGGCTGCGGGGTGTAAGGGTTAGGATTAGGCTGCGGCTACAAGGGTTAGAAGGGTTCATGGCATTAGGTCATATAACTTGCGCCCTTTCATCGACGCGCAATAGTCCCAAACCTTAGAACTGCGCAATGATGTCGGCGCGCTCATGTCAGCTACATGTTGTCAAAACACATTTGCTGTGCGCGCCAATGTTGGGGTGACATATTCTATTATACGGCTGTTTTAGAGGCTACAATGGAACCTGTATGTGTGTTGACCATTCCAACATATGAGGAATATTAAATTAATTTTAACAATTATTAATTTGGAGGCCGTAATGCTTGGGCCTCCATTTTAGGGTTACAGGCTTAAACCATGCAGTCTGCAAAAACCGTAACAAAATGGATATCTTCAACCTCCAAGTACGTAAGGGCTTTATTAACGAGCTACGGGCTTGGAGGACATTCCCCCTCCAAGCCCGCACAGGCTTTAATAAGGAGCTATGGGCTTGGAGGACATTCACCCTCCAAGGCCGCACAGGCTTGAATAACGAGCTACGGGCTTGATCATTGAAGTCTGTGGGACTTGGACGGATTTTAAAATCAAAGTATAATTTGGCGATGTGCAAGCTTGAGAATGTTTTGCTATTAATCCTTATGCTCCCCATTATGTTCCCCATCATTTGCAGTGCTGGATTGAATATATATTGGCTTCTACGATGCTTTGAGTTTGCAGCCTTCCACCTCCGAACCCGTACGGGTTTCAACAAGGACGAGCCCACGGGAGTTGGGACGGAAAATAAACCGTAAATGAAATATCGGATTTGGGCGATGTGCAAGCTTGAGAGGGTGTTGCTATTAATCCTTATGTCCCCCATTATGATGCCTAGCATTTACAGAGCTTTACAGTGCAATCTTGAATTTATATTTGCATTTACAGTTTTCCGACTTTGCGGACGGAAAACAAGATTTACGGGTACGGGAGAAACGCTTGCAGCCGTTTGCATGATGTTCGGACGGCCGTAAGGGGGATATCCTTGCGGCGCCATCCATTTGAATAGCAGGGAAGCAGTAGCTCTACACGGGGCCGTAAGATGGCCGCAAGGAATCGCAGCTTTGCAGCCATTTTACGGCCTTTAATTGAATGAGGCCCTTAGTGTCCTAGTCAATTCCCCAATTTGTATAATTAAACCATTAAAAAGTGGTCAGCATCTATACCTAGCTATTTAACTGACCCTTTACCCACTGATTACAAGTGAGCTACTCGTAATGGCCTTGATCAACCCTTACTCACAAATTATGGCATGCATTCCCTTAGATTTTCACACATCAGTAATATTATGAGTTGCTTTTGCACTAAATCACTATTCAGTTGGAACTATACTGATTTCTCTTAAAATTACTTATGACTTGCAAATTGTAACATTCCATGATTTTGCAAAAAAAAAATTATGTAGCACCCAAAAAGGCAGAAAAATGTCTTTTAAAACGAATCCCCATTCACACCTGATCACCCCCTTCATTTCTCACACCCTATGCAAAATATATAACCGTGGAGGTCTATTGAGACCCCGTGGCACCTAAAAAGGAACCCCCATGGCACCTAAATGTTAAGTCCCATAACATGGGTTCCCCTTGGCATAGTCAAATGACTAAACATTTGTAACCCCCCAAAAAATCTTACATAAGCATAAACAAGTGACAGTTATACGAAAAATAAACATCATAAACATGTATTCAACAATGAATGACTAATATTGAAATAATGAAGTAATTTTTTCCGGAATCTCTTCAAACACAATGATACTAAAAAGGTGCTTACGTTTTTAGAATTCTAAGCTAGATGTTAATCCTGTTTACACTTATTAATTTGCACCCAAACTCATATTTATGGGAATGCATTTTATACCTCCTGTTGCTAGAGTTCCGATTTGTAATGTGTGGCAGTTCTTTCAGGTTTTCCTTTCACAAACCACCTAGATTACAGTTTGCTTAAAGGTGCAGGCACAAAGTTCTTTTTCCCAGAAGAGACACACATAAATCTCACACCACTGCTGTTAAAATTTCTACTCTCAACCTCCACAGCCTTTTTCGTGCTCTGCAGCACCTCCTTTATCAGAAATGGGTTTTATGGTAATATGTGGTTACATTTTCTCAAATTTGCCTTTTTGTAAACTGATTTCTGTGGAGACAAGTACCCCTCCCATTATAAAAGGGTGAATTCAAAGTGAAATTCAAAAATATGTTTATTGATAAACATTTTAGCATTTGGGCTTTAATACGCCAATGTTTTCAGCAAATTTAAATGAGCTTCCAATGTACACATTTCTCTGAAAAAGAGCCAGCAAGGCACAGGAGCCAACTCCCAAAAATCAGACTACTTAAAATAGTTTGACAATGCTGAAGCCAGAGTTCTATGTATAACTTATTTTCCTATCCATTTTTTATCTTATTAGATGTACATATATGCAGTACCCATAACTCTAGAGATAATTAGAAGTTACAGATAGGGCTAGGGGTAGCAGTAGATGGGGGAACACTGGTCCCCCGTTAGGCTAATAGCTTCTAGTGGACAAGGGTAGGGGCTGGAGGACATTGGTCTCCCTTTTTTGCTTCTAGTCCCCACCCCTGATGCTAGGGTTGAGGGGCACACAAGTCCCATCCCAGGCAACTAGTCCTCACCCGTTTAGCTAGAGGAGAGTGCTGCAGGTCATTCTGGACCCTACTGGATTGGTTAGGAGTTAGGAGAATGTCAGGCAAGTTGTTGGCTCTCTCCTTTAATTTTGTTTTATTAAATATATCTACTTTATGTAATATATTTAAGTAATTATATGTTTGTATGTCTCAAACATAGACATAAATGTGTCTATTCATGAACACATTTCACTATATACAGACATTGCTGAACATATGTTCACACAACTGTTTGCCACTTTATCTCTAGCTTTGGGTAGTATGTTGCTCTACGGAAATGTGGTTTTCCAGGCCTTGGCATTTTCATCTTATGCAAAATAATATCCCAAATTTTTGTATCAACTAAAATCACTATTATCATATGTCTAATGCTTTAATGTGTGATCACATTCTTGACAACAGTCAATGGCTTTAGATGGCCTGTTTAATATTAATAACATTTTTCATTTCCATGTATGTTGTTTAGAGCTCTGGCAACAACACAATTGTCTGTAGGTTAAATGTAACTTTCCTTTTGGCTTAGTGACAATTAATGGATGGATTTCCTCTAACAGCAGTAACACAAGTAACGGTGCATCAGGTACTCATAATATTAATATTGCTGCTAAAAATATTACTGTTATGAGCGCCTGATGTATTGTTACTTGACATACTGCTGCTAGTTATTATTGAAGAGCCAGATTGTAGAGTTCATTTAGCATCATAAGCAAGTTTGGTCCATAGAATTAAAAGTTACTGTGCTAGCACAATGATTGGGTTACATCTCCATTTCTTATAGTTCTAGAGCTTTTCTTTCCTGACATATTCAAAGAGTATACTTTGAAGTTTACCAAAATATCCAATTTTAAAGCTATATTTTCTTTTTAATCTGCTGTTTTCTATTGTATTTTAACATCACAACCCTTTCTATTTTTTTGTTTTTTGTTTTGTTTTGCTTTATGTTAGTACAGGACGTTAGTTTTTTTTTAAAAATATTTGCATCCTGTATGATATGCTAATGTACCGCATTGAAGGATTTTGAAGATGTGCATAATAATGCCTTGTATTGGTATTGTATGCCTTTTTTTTTTTTTCTTCTCTTTTGCATGATGGAAAACTTTACATAAAATACTTTAAAAAAATGACCCTTTCTATTTGCTGCTTAAAAACAACTTTGACCGTGGCTTATAAATATTTAGTATTAAACTGAAAAAAAATCTATTTTAAGTGTCTAAATGTATGTGCATTTTGCAAAAATGATCTGTTATTATGATATAGTGGCACATTTTCATATGATGCTTTGACACACATCTGCATCAACACAATACATATGATAAACATGGCCTAAATATCTAGATTTATGTTTGTCTGTGTATGTCTGTCTGTGCCTGTTCACCTTATTTACCATGAATGAGAGAAGACAAAGATTAGCAGATTAGAAACAGGAACAGTTCTGCTTGATTTTCCAAATATTAGGACTATGCATGCTTTGATTTTCTTTATCACCAGTAATAAACATTTTAATTGCTTTGCATTGTACAGCTAGCTGTAGCGGTGAGTCAGAGGACCAGGCAGGTAGTGCTTGTTAAAGATGAAATACTAATAGGACTAGTGTGCAACTAAACCATTAGCACGTCGCATTAGCACCCCCTAATGTTGCTGAACAGTACTTCTTCCTTCAATGCATTGTTTGCTTTTTCGGTTACTACATTTTGCTCTTTAAACATTCCATAAAATGTATTGTGTATTTTTGGTTGTTGCTGCTGCAGTTCTTAAACAGTCACTATGGTTGACTTTTTTCTGTTTGGTAATTTGAACAAGTAAACTAGGTAAACAAGTAGAAAAATAATACAATCTATACCTTCTCTATTGGCAGATTCTATTTTGTTTTCTAAGCTGGTACTGTTGGTTACTTTCCCACTTGGGCTCACACACCACTGCCTCCCAACTACATTCACCTCCAGAGCTTAAGCAACTACCCCCACAAACGCTGAACCAGTAACACAACTAGTAATACTTTTCATATTGCATCATTTAAAAATATGCAAGCAATGCAGCAAAGCTTCAAGGAAAGCAAGTAGGATGCTTGAATGTATTACTAAAGGAATTAGTAAAGAAAAGAGATGTACTATTGTAATTTTATAGGATTTCACATAGAATACTTTGTCTAGTTCTCCTCCTTTGTTCCACGACCCACCAGGGATTCCATGGTGCACTGAGCACAAGGGAGTCTGTGTATCATATTTAATTTAGCTGTTCCAGATTTAAAACCCTCTTTCACTATTGAGGGGCCTCCTGCGGCAGTTTTGACTGCCTTTCTCCCCTCACATATTTTTGTCTGGGCGCCCAGTGTCCCAGGTTAATAGGGCCTACTTGTCAACCATGCAGTGTTTGGCTGAGCAGGTACCACTGCCATGTGGGGCAATGTTCTGGGCACTGGTGCGCTCCCATATCTGGGCAGAGTACCACCTACCTTTGTCCATTGGGAGGATGTATGAGTTTATATCCCAGTGAGCTGTAGATGCAATGCTCTCCTTGGTATCTCCCCACTAAGTTTTTTTTTTTAGCTCATTTAGTTTGTAAATGATTTTGCAGTTGATTCTCTATTAACGGTGCATGGTCTTAAATACTTCATGAAAAAAGATATGTTTAGCTCAGAGGATAGAAGGATTTAAAGCAGTGTTTCTCAACTCCAGTCCTCAGGGCCCACCAACAGTTTACAGTTTCGGTATCTCCCTGCTTGAGCACAGGTGAGCTAATCAGAGGCTCAGTAATTCTACTTAACCACCTGCAGAACCTCTGATTAGCTCACCTGTGCACAAGCAGGGAGATACCTAAACTGTGAAATGTTAGTGGGCCCTGAGGACTGGCGTTGTAAAACACTGATTTAAAGGATTTAATAACGTTCAAGAGGGAAGTGTCTTCAAGAAATAAAGGAATTCAAGAACAAGAGGTCATTATTTGAAGTCGGAAGGTGGAAGATTTAGGGGTTATATGAAAAGGTTATCCATTATAGAAATAGTAGATAAGCGGAACAGCCTACCAGTAGAAGTGGTAGGGGCAAACACAGTCACATTCTCGCAGTGCAGATGCAAGCTTCATCTGCATTCAAACACTATTCCCAACACAGGAATATAATCAGCAGAATGCAACATAGTAGATCCCACTGCAGCATACTATACATGCAGCACACACGCATCTAAAAGGTAGAAAAACAGTGGCTATATTGTTTTTTTACTCTAAAATCACGTGTAGTTCATTGTAGCTCTTCAATCTTTAATACATATAGCAAAATATCATGTACATATAATAATAGTATGTTACACTCTCTGAAGGTTTTATTTGCACAATTTACTATCATATGCATTGTTTCTTTACTGTACTTTTCCATTTTTGTATTGTCATCTGTGAGGGTGATTCTTTTTTGGTACATCATGAGATAGGAACAAAGGTCAGGATGGTAAAGTACTTTAGATACAGTGACAGGTAAGTAATTTGTTATACTTTTTTTCTGATTCCCTGAACCACTTGAACTTTTGAGATGTGAATACAAGCATACCGTTGTTTAAATAAAGCCTGGAGAGTTTAAATTAAACAATTATATCAGATAGGTTCAGGACATGGTACAGGAGGGACATTACAGATTGCTTGGTTATGAATGACTTAATTGGGTGTCTGCTTACATTGGAGTGTCAAGACATTTGTAAATACAAAAGACTATATATACCTTCTCCTATGTTTGCTATTTGTTTATTCTTTTTTATGCAACTGTAAATATAAATATATATATATGTGTGTGTGTGTGTATATATATATATATTTATATATATATATATATATATATATATATATATATATATATATATATATATATATATTCATGCTATTCGCTTCCAATACTTGCATTTGGAGACTATAAGTTAAGCAAGCAGCTGCAGATAGCAAATTATAGTGTAGATGCCGAAATAAAAATAATTGGTTGATATTTAATTTAATTTAATTTGCTAGATTTATAGCTTAGAGATCAAACAAATATTTAAAATGTTATTTTATTTCATTTATTCTTAAACCACGGAGCAAGTATGCACTCTAGTGGACATGTGTATCTATATGCATAATTTGTAGTTGATATATTATATATATATATATATATATATATATATATATATATATATATATATAAAAATAAGACTTCATTTTATTACTATTGGTTAAAATAAACCATTGAAATAAGAGATTGAAATAAGAGAGTGTGGAGAAGATAAGACATAGCATACCTATCAGGACAAAGAACTCTAAAGGGATATATCTATCTCTTTATCTTTATCTCTCTCTCTTTGGAAAAACTTTATTTTTCTTCTCTTTAGCCATACATTAAATCTATTTTTATTTCATAATTTCCTAAAAATGAGATCAAAAGAATTACTTCTAACCAAACTTATAAAGGAGTCCTATTCAGAAAGGGGTCTGATTTCTAACCTCATAAATTAGTAAAGTATAGTTTATTTTATTTAATTTTTTGTAATATGATTGGCATAGTATATACACAATGTATCTGTTATATTTTAAAGAATGGACACAAACTTAAAAGGGTATTGGAAATCATAAATCTGCATATGATTGCAATCCATCATTTTTTTTAAAACATATTGATTGATTTGATAAGTTAAGTTTATCCAATCCGGTTACAAAATCCACCATTATTATAAGCTACTAGCGACTTGCCCGTCAAAAAAATTCTAAATTGTTATTGTACCCCCCTCTCTCCTCCCTGTGTCTCTTCCCCCCCTCTCCCTCCCCTGTGTCTCTTCCCTCCCTCTCCCTCCCCTGTGTCTCTTCTCCCCCCTCTCCCTCCCCAGTCTCTCTTTGGCCCCCCTCTCCCTTTCCAGTCTCTCTTTGGCCCCTCTCTCCCTCCCCTGTTTCTCTTTGCCCCATCTCTCCCTCCCCTGTTTTTTTTTGCTCTCTCTCTCTCTAACTTTGCCCCCTCGATCCCTCCCCTGGCTCTCTTTGCCCCCTTCCTCTCTATTTGCCCCCTCTCTCACTCCCCTGCTCTCTTTGCCCCCTCTCTCTCTCTCTCACTCCCCTGCCTCTCTTTGCCCCCTCTCTCTCACTCCCCTGTCTCTCTTTGCCCCCTCTCTCCCTTCCCTATCTCT
Organism: Discoglossus pictus; assembly: GCA_027410445.1. Taxonomy (NCBI): domain Eukaryota; kingdom Metazoa; phylum Chordata; class Amphibia; order Anura; family Alytidae; genus Discoglossus; species Discoglossus pictus. The sequence goes on along the minus strand of CM050165.1, from coordinate 175,639,215 downwards.
CTTTGCCCCCTCTCTCCCTACCCTGTCACTCTTTGCCCCCACTCTTCCTCTCCATCTCTCTTTTCCCCCTCGCTTCCTCTCTTTGTGATGTAGCAAACACAAAATGGATTCCTATACTTATAAAATTAGTGTGTTTATGTGCTTTCCAAACAAGTGCCATATTTCTTGTGATGTAATGGTTCTTTAATTCCTGGGAGAATAATAAGTGAGAGGAGTGGGAGATTGTTTCATGGGTCTATAATAAGGTATACAGTGCCTTCCAAAAGTATTCACCCCTCTTGACTTACATTACAGCCTTAAGTTCAATGTTTTGTTAATCTGAATTTTATGTGATGGATCAGAACACAATAGTCTAAGCTGGTGAAGTGAAATGAGAAAAATATATACTGTACATAAAACTATTTTTTAGAAATAGAAAACAGAAAATTGGCATGTGCGTATGTATTCACCCCCTTTATTATGAAGTCCATAAAAAGCTCTGGTGCAACCAATTACCTTCAGAAGTCACTTAATTAGTGAACTGATGTCCACCTGTGTGCAATCTACGTTTCACATGATCTGTCATTACATATACATACCATTAAAGGCCCCAGAGGCTGCAACACCTAAGCAAGAGGCACCACTAACCAAACACTGACATGAAGACCAAAGAACTCTCCAAACAAGTAGCGGACAATGTTGTTGAGAAGCACATCATTGAAAGCAAACAGTAAAAACCCTTGTTGAAACGTACACAATTTTAACCTGAACTTTGTAATATATGTAAGTAAGAAACTTGAAAGTATATGTTTTGAAACTTTAACTTTATTATTTGTGTAACTTTGGAACTTGACAAAACATTTGTATAACTTTGAACATTATAAACGGTAACATAGTGAATACATTTTTTAACATAATTTTGTATTAAAAGTATTAACATTTGAATGTAAAAACAGTTTAACTTTAAACTAATCAGTATTGTAAACTTGAGGTAATGTTTTTTTAACATGCAATTTGTATCTGAAAAATCATTAACTTTAATCCCAATGAAAACAAACAGTAAAAACCCAGCTTGAAACGTACCCAATTTTAACATGAACTTTGTAATATATCTAAGTAAGAAACTTGACATAATATATTTTTAAAGTTCAAGTTTCTTATATGTGTACATTTTTAACTGTAAAAAACATTTTTACAACTTGAAACAGTATAAACAGTAACATAGTGAATAAATATTTTAACATCATTTTGTATTGAAAGTATTAACATTTGAATGTAAAAACAGTTTAACTTTAAAGTAATAAATATTTTAAACTTGAGGCAATGGTTTTTTAACATGCAATTTCTATCCTAATAAATGTTAACTTCAATATACATTGAATGAAGAGGAAGGCAAACAGTAAAAACTCTCTTTAAAATGTACCCAATGAAATAAATTTCTTCCTGACCACATGAACTGTCGATAAACCTTAATACAGGGAGTAATCTTAACATAACAGACAATATTTACATTGTGTCTTAAAACGTGGTTGAGCTGTTAACATGAACTTTGTAATATGTTGAAGTAAAGACCGTTAAAATATTGTTTTCCAACTTGTAACATTAGAAACAGTAACATAGTTAATGAAAATTTTAACATAATTATCACATATATAGTTGCAAGGCAAGTGTTTTGTGAGGCGAATCATCCATAAAGAGTCTTTCCATAAATTATGACTGAAATTGTTTCTTGTTTAATATTTTTAAATGTTTTTTAATTTGTTTCCTTATGTTTTCTTTCTTTACTGAAAAGTTATAGTACTTCATAGTAGACAATGTTTTTAGTAAAAATACGTCCATCTTCTAATAAATCACCTTGACTTTCATTCTTTTCAATGTAAACTTTAATAGCCTGGGGATTTTTGCACCGTGAAGTCACAACGTACAATTGACCATGTGCAAATACTGTTTCTTCCAGGAAAATACCCACAGATTTGAAAGTTTGACCTTGTGATTTATTGATGGTCATGGCAAATGCCATAATAATGGGAAATTGTCTTCATTGAAGTATAAAAGGTAGACTACTTTCACTTAATGCTAAATCTATTCTTGGTATGAAAACTCTCTCTCCTTTATGGGTCCCAGTTAAAATTTCAGCATCTGTAAAATGGTCCTTTAATTGTTGAACAATTAATCTTGTCCCATTGCATAGGCCTTTTTTGGGGTTCATATTTCGCAGTAACATAATAATTGCACCTTTCTTTAATATATATAATTATATATAATATGTGGTGGCATTCCAGAAGGAGTTAGTGAGTTTATGAATTCAGTCGAAAAGTTGTCCTGACTTTCATTGTCATCAGCAAGTACAGAATCAGCACTGTGATAATTTCTTTGTGGTGCATTAATTTTTTTTAAGATTTAATTATTGAGGATTAATGCATCCTTATTTTTACACGTTAGTATGACTTGGTTGGCAAGTTCGGAATATTCCTGGTTATTTATGCTCCCTTCAAATATAGCCGATATAATATCTTGTTGACAAATCATGAGGTGGGATCTCTACAGCGTCGTCAGGTAAATGTGGTATTTTTTCTGTTCTGCCTTCTCCAATTTTAATAAGCCAATCATTGAAATCAGTTTGGTTTTCTGATCTCATATTTTGTTTCAGTTGAAGATGGGTAAAATGTTTCCATAGTGTGCTTGACTTGTTTCAATAATGTCAGTTCAATTTCCATGTACAATGACAGGTAATGTTTGTCTAAAATCGCCACCTAACAACATTACCTTTCCACCAAATGGAAAAGTATTATCCATGACTTCACGAAGCAAACGGTCAATACATTGGAGGGCATAGCATGACATCATTGTGGCCACATCTATTATAATTAATTTACATTTGTTCAATTTCTTAGCTTGTATTGATGTCATGCGAATATCTGACACAGAAGTTTCTAAAATAGGCACTGGCAGTTTAAATCCACTATGAACAGTTCTTCCACCTTCTAACAAAAGTGCAGCAATTCCAGTAGTGTCAAACGCCATTGCTATTTGACCTTGTGCTCGTACTGAACTCATTAATAAATTATACAGATAGGTTTTTCCTTATCCGCCAGGTCCATCAAGATAGAAATAATGCTCTGTCACCATGTCATCATCTATTGCATTTTTAATGGCATTAAATGCTTGCAATTGTAATGTATTTAAAGTTGCAAGTTTTTCTTCTGTTCTTTCTGCTTGTAGTTGAATGTCATAGTCTTCAAAGTTTATGTCATCTATAAGACCTGGATCAGGCAAATTAAAACTTGCACAACTTAATCCATGAGTTAAAAATACTTCTTGGATTTCCATTAACGCTTTTAAGTGTGAAATGGGTTCATTGTATCGTCGCATAAAGTCTTCAGCCATATTACTTTTAAAAGTCTCCCACAAAGCTAATGCATTTGGAGCATTTGAGAAGATACAAATAAGAGCAAATTGTTGTCTCATCTGTCGTGGCATTTGACATTGTGCTGCTTCTTCTAAACATCTTTCCCATTCTGTATCATCAGATAGTAAATTTCTATGTCTTGCAGCTAAATGGAAGGATTCATATACAATGTCATTAACAGTTCTTAAGTGTTCAAAACTTTGTGCTCCAGGAACATTTAAAAGTAATATCCGTAAGCAAAAACGTTCAACATCTCTTGGACTGACTTTGTAAATTCTTGGAATTATTTTATTGCCTCTGCTTTTTCTTGGTCTCCATAATCCATTCACAAAAACATAGTGATATGGAATTTCAATATATAAGTATTGTGTTGCTTCTGAATCTGTGGAATTTAATTCAAACCATGCAGTTAGTGTAGTGTGACGATCTTCACTTTGGGCCAATGCATTCATTTCATTTCCAGCATGGAAATACACTAAATGTCATTGTGGCAAATGTACTGCTAACCTATATATTGCATGTGATCTATCATGCATTTCAAATGTTAAAAGCCGCCACATAGCTTCTGACGCACTGACATAGCGAGCATCTACATGAGATGCAAGTTCATCATGTACTAACTCACTACATTCAGGGTTGTCTGCACTTTTGACGACTACAGTAGCTGCATCGTAGCCTTTGTAAATATATTTGTAAACATATTTAATTGATTTGATGGAAGTGCAGGCTTCTACGTAGATGTGGGCGTTGTACTTCATGAGTAAATGTGGATTGTAGGGTACTACATATCTATTGTCCACTTTTTTCCACGAATAATGGCACTATCTCCTACTCTTCTTTTATAAAGTGGATATCCATCACAATTGGCATAGGTTTTGTCTCTATAATCTTTTGGAAATTCTTTGGAACATTTATTATTTTCCATACATGGTGATTGTGGATTAAGGTCACCACAGGGTCCATGAATCTTGCGATGAGTAACAATCTCATATAGTCTACCATATAGTTCTGGATCTGGTAGTTCAGCAACAATGACTGCATCCACTTTGTCCGAAGTATCTAATTTATCTTTTTTTTGAAGTATTATTAGAAGATGTGCATGTGGAAGGCCTCTTTTTTGAAATTCAATGGTATATACATAAGCAAGACATTTGCCAAATAACTGATTTATAGTGAAGTCACGTATTAATTCATTTAATTTAATCTTAAAAACTCGGGCTACTAAATCTGGTCGATCTGAAGCAGTTTGTCCAAGAAGTAGATTTAGTGTAATTTCTGGCCATTGTGGATTACATGTAAATGTCACAAATAGATCGGGTTTGCCAAATTTGGTGACAATAGCCATAGCATCATTGTATCTTTCTCTCATATTTCGAGGAGATCCTTGAAAAGAAGATGGTAAAATGATGGCTTTGCCAGCTGTCATGTCTCTGCTTGTAGCCACGTCAGCAACATAGTCCATTAGTCCAGGATATTGTTCTACACAGAGTTTATCTTGTTGATATTTGATAAAGTTTAAATTATTTGCCTCAACTTGCAAATAAGAATCAATAATCCATTGTTGGGTTAGTTTTCCACCACATAAAATTGGATTAAATGTATTTCGAATGGCAATTTGAGTTACTTTAAATTCAAGCATAGAAACATTATTTCGGATTCTGGCTTTAGCATTTGGGTAACTGGGAAGTGTTAATTTTGGTTGCCAACCTGCTTCTCCGTGTGGGAAAAAGATGGGATATGTCATTGGCTCTAAATTTGGAATTAAGATACTCATATTAATGAACGGTTGCTCCTCATTTCTGGGATATATTCTAATGTCTCTTTGAAATGGTGGTTCTCCTTCATCATTCTGAAACACCATTGCAACCTCATTTGATGTTGGCAAGTTATAACGACGTTTATCAGTATGTCTGTCTCTTTTAAGCACCATATTAACCTTCGGCATTGGTAATTGATGTCTTTGTGCATGAAGTAGTTGTTCATTTTCTACTTCTGCCAATTTTTTATCTGCTTTACTGTAGGGATTGTTGTCCATAATGTTATTTAGCTCTATAAAAACAGTGTAAGCATTTTTTATTTTCTTCCATCTGCATACGTTGGTCAACAGCTTCCATTGTATCTAGGACATATAGTTGAGCGAATTTTCTTTGATCTCCTTCCTCTGGATGTAAATGGGAAGTGCGATGATAAATTTGTCCTTGGACTTTAAAACAGTAAGGACCATGTCCTGGTACATTAGCAGCTAATGTTGCCCCCATAGATGCAAAGGATATGGCACTATTGTAGGATCTTATGTTTGTTTTAAAATTTTTGTAGTTTGGAAAAGTAGGTTCAGTCATAATGTTTTGTAAATAGATAGGAAATTCTTTCCTTTCTGGAAGTTTGAACTTGCCTTTTTGACAGCAACTAATACATTGGCCATCTCTGGGTCTCTCCTGTTTAAAATAATAAGCCTCACAAAACTGACATTGAGTAGTCATGTTCCCACAACTATGAACCTCTACTGCTAAAGACTTGAGTAAAGGACAATTTGCAAAGCATATAGGATTTTGACTTTCATATTCATCAGGTGAAATGTCATATAATGTTTCAACAACAGGTTCTAAATGCTTTGTTTTTTTTCGTGGCTTTTCTTGGTATATGTTGTATTGTTTGAGGTAAAATGTAATGTAATGTTTCATGAACCGGTTCTAAATGCTTTGTTTTTTTCGTTGCTTTTTTTGGTATGTCTTTTATTTTTTCAGGTAAAATGTCATCTGATGTTTCAGCAACAGGTTGTAAATGCTTTATTTGCTTGATCGCTTTTTTTGGCATATCTTTATTTTTTCTTGTGACAGTCTTTTGCTTGCAATTCTTTTGCGTTCTTTTTCTCGTCGAATTTCCTTCTTCTCCGGTGTCTGCTGTCTGTCTGCTCTCTGTCGTCGTTCTCTAGCTTGGCGTCTTTTCTTTTCTTTTTTACTCTCGTTATAAGCCATGTTAATCTGTAATAATAAAATAATGTATCATTAGTTTATTTTGAGATGTTAAGTTTGTTTTCAGCAAAAATTGTTATCAACAGTGTGGTTACGTTTTATACTTAATCAATTTTAATTTGTTCAATTGAATAGAGGTCTAAATAAGGCCATCAGATAATTTTTTAAAGACGTTTTTATTTAGTAAACATGTATCCAAAAGCAAGTTTTTCACTAACTAAAAAGTTATTTTAAAAAATATGTTATTTGCTTATTTACAGCACTATTCAATTTGTCAAATGGCAATTCAATGAGGGTCTAGGACTGGAAATGTCCAATGACAAATTGTATAGAGTCTGTGTTTTGAGCCTTTTTTGGACTATGCAATTTGTTTTTTCTGGCTACATTGAAGTTTGTATTTACTGTTAAAGATTATTGGCCCTATTTTGTAATTGGCCCTATTTTATTTTAGACAAATAAGAGATAGATGAAAAATGTGTTAGTTATATTTTTTTAAAAGTTTTAGATACTGGTGGTTTATTTTAAATTTTATTTTCTGTTGACATCGATGCAAAGCTAAGATATTTATTTGTTTTTCTCTTTTTTTACTTGTTATACTGTACCTTGGTTGAAGTTTGATTTCAAGCAGAATCTTTGTTGGTCCTGTGTTGAAAGCCTTCGTCCGATGGTCTGGTCCTGTGTTGAAAGTCCTCGTCCAATCGTCTGGTCCTCTGTTGAAAGTCCTTGTCCGATGGTGTAGTTCTCTGTTGAAAATCCTCGTCCGCTGGTCTGGTCCTCAGTTGAAACTCCTGGTCCGATGGTCTTGACGCAGTATCTGTTGTAAAATAAAAATGAAAATGTTATTTGATTTGAATGTATTTGTATTAACTAAAAAATGACATTATTTCTGTGTATTGTATGTGTTATGGTGAATTTTTCTGCTATTTATTTTTTTGTGCAACCTTTTAAAAATACTTTAAATGTATTTTTAGTTTCCATACATCATTTTTTTTATACTGTAATTATTTTTTTGTCAATTATTTTGTATATGATTGCACTGGTTTTAGCATTATCCTATTTTCTGTCCAGCACTTTTGGTATACTTATTTAGGCTTCTTTGTAAGGCTTATAGGTAGTTAAAGATTCTTAAATATTAAAGAAGAATATTAATTTAGTTTACTATGTGTTTGTGTGAGTTTTTCTACAATCCTATTTGGTGCGCACCACTTTTGGTATGCTTATTTAGGCTTCTTTGTAAGGCTTATACGTTCTTAAACATTAAATAAGAATATTAATTTAGTTTGCTATGTGTTTGTGTGAGTTTTTCTACAATCCTGTTTGGTGCACACCACTTTTGGTACGCTTATTTAGGCTTCTTTCTAAGGCTTATAGGTTGTTAAATATGAAATAAGAATATTAATTTAGTTTGCTATGTGTTTGTGTTAGTTTTTCTACAATCCTATTTGGTAAGCACCGCTTGTGCTATGCTTATTTAAGCTTCTTTCTAAGGCTTATAGGTTGTTAAACATGAAATCAGAATATCAATTTAGTTTGCTATGTGTTTGTGTGAGTTTTTCTACAATCCTGTTTGGTGCGCACAACTTTTGGTATGCTTATTTAGGCTTCTTTCTAAGGCTTATAGGTTGTTAAATATGAAATAAGAATATTAATTTAGTTTGCTATGTGTTTGTGTGACTTTTTGTACAATCCTGTTTGGTGCGCACCACTTTTCGTATGCTTATTTAGGCTTTTTACGAAGGCTTATAGGTTGTTAAATATGAAATAAGAATATTAATTTAGTTTGCTATGTGTTTGTGTGAGTTTTTCTACAATCCTGTTTGGTGCGCACCACTTTTGGTATGCTTATTTAGGCTTCTTTGTAAGGCTTATATGTTCTTAAACATTAAATAAGAATATTAATTTAGTTTGCTATGTGTTTGTGTTAGTTTTTCTACAATCCTGTTTGGTGCGCACCACTTTTGGTATGCTTATTTAGGCTTCTTTGTAAGGCTTATAGGTTGTTAAACATTGAATAAGAATATTAATTTTGTTTGCTATGTGTTTGTGTGAGTTTGTTACAATCCTGTTTTGTGTGTACCACTTTGTGTGTACCATACGTTGCGTACTTTGGGCCTCATTCAATTGCAGTTTGGCCAATTCAAAAAGGCTCTAAATGTGCTTCTTCAGAGCCCTATTCAATTGGCCAAAATAGCAATTGAATGAGGGCCTTTGGTTGCTGCATTTGTTATATTGTCGGGGCCTCATTCAATTGCGTTTTGGGCAATCGAATAGGGCTCAATATGAGCACAGAGCATCTTTTTTTACAGAAGTTTTTAGTGAGTGAACTTGTATACAAAAGCAAGGTCTTCACTAACTAAAAACTTATGTAAAAAAATATGCTCTGTGCTTATATAGAGCCCTATTGAAATGACCAAATCACATTTGAATGAGGCCCTCGGCCATTAAATATATATAGGTCCTCATTCAATTGCAATTTTGCCAATTGAATAGGGCTCTATATAAGCACATAACATATTTTTTGACAGAAGTTTTTAGTTATTGAAGACCTTGATTTTGGATAGAAGTTCAGTAACTAAAAAGTTCTGTATAAAAAATATGTTATGTGCTTATATATGGCCTCATTCTATTATCGGCCGTAAAACGTCCGCAAGGCTGCGATTCCTTGCAGGGGTTCCGTTACCTCGCAATTCTATTAAACGGCCCGCAAGGATCTCCTCTTACGGCCGGCCGTATGTCTTGCAACCGGCCGTAAGCTCAGAAATCTTTAAAGTCAAAATTAAATTCAAGACAGCACTGTAAAGCTCTGTAAATGCTAGGGATCATATTGGGGACATGAGGATTAATAGTAACCCACTCTCAAGCTTGCACATCAGCCCAAATCCGAGTTTACATTAACTGTTTATTTTCCGGCCGCAGCGTGGCCGGGTCTGAGGTGCTCCAAGCACTCTGGACTTTTTACATGGATATTTGACATATATAAAAGATTTTTTTTTTTACGGATTTGAGTATAGGGGAATGTTGTGCTATTTTTGCTAACACCTACAATCACTTTATAGTCTCCTCAGAGTGCAGGATGCCTTTATTTTTGCTTTATAATGTGCTTAATTGGTGCTAGCGGGACCTTTTTCCTGCAAGTAAGCTGCGACTCGCTTTTAGCCTTGCAGAGAGGGTTCCTGGAGCAATAGAATAGCAACCGGGCTTTTCTTGCGGCCGAAACTCTTGCGGCTGTTTTAGATCAAAGGCTTTCCTCCGGCGCGTGCGGCCGCAAGGGATAGCAAGGCGCCGGCCGCAAGCCTGCCGGAATCCCCGGCAGGAGGGGAATAGAATAGCAGAATAGCTTGCGGCCGGTCCTTGCGGCCCTGCATCTCCTACGGCCGTTAATAGAATGAGGCCCATAGAGTCCTATTCAATTGGCCAACTCGCAATTGAATGAGGCTCATAGTTGCTTTCTTTTTTCTACTTGTTATACTTTACCTTGATTGAAGTGTCGAATGACAGAGGGTCCCCTCCTGGCAATCTTAATCTGCCGGTCTTCTAGTAGTGTCTGTTTGAAAAATAAAGTGAAATGGTTAATTGTATATTTCTTCTTTTTGGTTTAGCAAAGCATGGTCTTTTTCAGCATGTAATGTGTTTTTCTATCTTACCTGTTCTTCTTTGTTGGTGTTCTTTAAAAGGGATTGTGCTTCACAATGCAAGGTGCAAATTGTTGAGTGACGCTGTTGATGCAGAGTCTGTTTGAATATTAAAAAAGTAGAAAGATTGAGCTTTAGGTAATATATTGCAATAAATTAATGTCATTTAAATATACTTCTGTAATTATTTTCAATTAACATTATTTTTTGGGGGGGCTACACACATAAATGTCACACACATGAAGCACATTTTCAATGTAATTTTTTGTGTGTGCGTGTGACATATCACTATACATGAATCATATTTTAATTGTTAAATGAACCTTATTTTTTGTTTTGGCCTACACACATAAATGTGTGTGTGACATGTCACTATAAATGATACACATATATGTGCTTGTCACATGTCACTATACATAAATCCCTTTTTGATATTGAAATTATTTTTTTTGTTTTTTGTTAAATGAACCTTATTTTTTTTGTGGGCCTACACACATAAATGTGTGTGTGACATGTGACTACATGATAGAGATAAATGTGCGTGCCACATGTCACTATACATGAATCACATTTTCATAGTTCATTATTTTTTTTTTGTGCTGTCTTGATAATAAAATGTAATATATTATAGCTTACCTCTCAGTTGTAATTTGCACAATGTAAAGTAGGAAATTAGGAAATAATTCCTGAGTAGAAATGTAGAAATTTCTGGAAAGTAGGCAGTATTTATAACCTTGTAGAAATTTCTGGAAAGTAGGCAGTATTTTTTTAAACTTTCAAGTGCCTCAGAACGTTAGAACGCAATACGCATGCGCTATTTGCGTTCCAGCTTACAATTTGCATTCCATCCGCCATTTTGTGCGTAGTAGTGTTCAAAATGGTGTTTAGCTGTGACTGTGGTACGTTCCGCATAGTATGTGTTTCATTCTTCCGAGTTACTGCAGTGTAGTTACGTCTGAAGCCTTGTTTTCGTTTTGTTCGGCGGCCATTTTTTCTCTCGCTTAGGCGATTTTCGGCAGTTTAAACTCTTTTTTTTTTGGACTTAAATGGACGTGTATATTAACTTTTGGAGGAGCCGGATGCCCCCCCTTGCTGTAAGTAAGCTTTTTATGTGTTCGTGTGTTTATTTCTTGTGTTTGTGATGTTTTGATACGCGGCGTTTGGAATGGGTCGTTTCGCAGACGTTTTTTTTTCTCGATGCAGCCGTATTTTGTTGCGATGCTGCCTTTTTTTTTTACGATAGACGCAGGTAGCTTTTACGTGTATGACGCAGTGTCTTTGTTTCTAAGTCGTGCGTATGTGTGTTAAGAGCGTGTGAAGGGCCCTTTTTTGCTGTTTTTTTTAAAAGTCTTGCATGTGTGTGTGTCTGGGTGTAAGCGGGTGTGAGGGGCCTTTGAGGTTTTTTTTGTTAAAAAGTCGTGTATGTGTGTGTTAACACAGCCGACGTTGGGATGCTCCCACCACCGCAAATGCGGGACCTCGCTTCGCGAGGACCCACATTTGCGGTGAACTGCGTCCCTCACTTCGCGAGGGACGCAGTTCTTGCGGGCTCGCTATGCGAGCCCGCAAGCGTGAATGACGGCCCGTAAGCTCACAACTATATATGTGATAGAAAGTTCATCATAATTGCACAGAACCTGAATATCACGGGGTATCTATGAATGGTATATAAAAACTAAATATATTGCAATATACACTAAACTGCCAGTAATGGAATTATAAAGAAAATAAAAAATCCCTTTTCTGTTTCGTGGAAGTAGAGCCCACTACTTACTCCTTTAAACTAAAACTAATATTCTACCTATAGGTAATCTCTCCCTAAATCTAGTACACAAAGCTCTAAACTACACTAATGTGCTAATATACACCTTGAAGAACATACATGTGATATAATATAACATACATATAGAATGCAAAAATAAATATATAGTACAGATTGGCATATACAGCAATATATTGTGTATATAAATAGAGATTCCAATTCTGTTTGGTGATAGCGGAGCCCATCATTTACTCCTTTAAACTAGAGCTAATATGCTGCCTATAAATAATCTACCCCTAAAACTAATGGTGGAACCGGGGATCCACCAATTACCTCCATAAACTATAATGAAAAATTTGAAGCTACACTAATGTGCTGCCTAAAACATAATCCAAATTAAATAAACACCAATGTGCCAAAATATTATAATAAATACATAAATATAGTGCAAATATTTAAAGTACAGATTAGCATATATAACAGTCCATTACTCTGAAATGATTTTACAATGATTATAGTATATAACGCCAAATATTGCACATATCCCCCACAAACTGCAAACAAAAGTATATCATATATACATATTTAATGCCAAATAATTCCACAAGCATACATAACAATAATAAATATTTGTACAAGTCCTCCTGTTTTTAGGACACTATGGCCCTCATTCAATTGCGATTTGGCCAATTGAATATGGCTCTAAATAAGCACATAACATATTTTTTTTAAATAAGTTTTTAGTTAGTGAAAACCTTGCTTTTGGATAGATGTTTACTAACTAAAAACTTCTTTAAAAAAATATGTTATGTGCTTATTTAGACCCCTATTCAATTGGCCAAATTGCAATTGAATGAGGGCCTATATCAATAAAGTGCATACATTGCAGCAGCCAATAAATGTCAATTAGGCCAATGTTTATGCCAATGTAAAGGAACATACTATAGTGTACAATACCATTAATATAAATTAATCATATGCTTAGGATCAGAAGTTAAATTCATCCACATAGTCATAATATTCATATGTAACAACAGTGCAAAGTTGATAAAAGCACATATCTCATATCTGTGTGAGGTCCATGATTTCGACTCCGGACGCTGATGACGTCATCACTGTGGGACTCTACAGGTTTATGTTAGGAGGTTGAGATGAGCTCTTTAACCCTTCACAATCCAGAAGATGACTGTGTTTCTAATTTAGATTCATGGGTGCTCTGATTGCAATAATATTCCTGAATTGATATGAAAATTTTCATCCATTCCTCTATAGGTTTATATCATACTAGCGACTTGCCCGTCAAAAAATGTCGGTCAATAAAATTTGAAGCCATGGGAATGCTGTTTGTAAACCTTTTTGAACTGTGAGGGCCTTCGGTGCTCATTGCGAGCCTCTTGTCTCATCTATGTTTTCTCCTCTGAGCACCTTCGGCACTCATTATAAAGAGAGATATATATTCATCTATGTTTACTTAATCAATAATGAATTAAATATTTCCTGAATAAATTAATATAGTATACCTATTTGTAATTAATATATTCAGCAATTAATAGTCTGAAGAGCTAACAATCTGTTTATATTTTCCGGTACCATACAATGTACAGTATTGGTGTTAGTGCTCTGATGATAAAGTGTAATGAATGTCCTAATTGTGCATTCTAAATTGTTTGTGTGCGCGAGGGAAATCTGTTGGTGTAGTTGTGTAAATCGCCATAGTAGATTGGTAATATTATTAATGTGTTACACGTCTCGCATGTATTTTCCGTATTTTGTAATAGTGTATTTTGTATTTTGTTCATTGCTGTGTGAAAGTGCTACGCGCTTGGCAGTGTTTTGCGCGGTCCGGGGGTTATGTAGCCTCAATTTAGTTTTTTTCGGCAGCCATTTTTTTTCTCGCTTAGCCAATTTTCGGGTAGCGAAAGTCGTCGAAATCAGCTTAAATTCACGTTGCACCTCACTCCCAGATGTCCTGCCTGTTCCCCCGTGCTGTGGGTGATATTTTTGTTGTATTTATTTCTATTTTTTTTTTTTTTTAATTATTGCTGTTGGTTGTTCGCGGTTCGGCCGTTAACCTCGTATTTTTGCTATCTCTTACTTTTTTTTTTTCAAAGTCCCGCTTCTCGTATATTTTTTTCTAAGTCCAACATTTGTCAACTACTTTCAGCCTAAGTTGTTTTGTATGTAGGCTAATTTGTTTGTAGGTTAAGTCCTGCGTGTTTCATTCCCTCCACTGCTCGCCTCGATTCGCGAGGCTCGCAGGCAATGAGCGCCTTTGGTGCTCATCGCCTAAGTGCTCCGGGTTTAACGACTAAGTGCTCCGAGATTAACGGCTCGCCTCGCTATGCAAGGCTCGCTGGCGATGAGCGCCTTTGCCGCTCATCGCCATAGTGCTCAGAGTTTAACGGCTCGCTACGCGTACGCACCACGCAAAGCGTGACGACGTCTCGTAGTTAGACAATTATAATATGTGATGTATGCAGTGATAATCCAAATGCTACAAAAAAGAATGAACACAAGGAATCAAGTTTTTAATTATACCCTATCAAATCCAATATAGGTGATAAAATCAATACATCTTACACATAAGAATGTATCAGTACTGACAATTACGTCAATATATGAGCTTTTTACATAGTTACTGTATATATTATTTGTAATATCGGCATAAGTCAATACTATCACATTAATATATGTGTTATATGTATAATACTGTCATATAGATCGTTATAACCATGATATCAAACCTTAGGCTTTAAACCTTATTTTCTCAATAAGATAATATTTATATTCTAACGACTTGCCCATCAAAAATGACGGCAATAAAATTGTAAGCCAGGCAATGCTGTTTGCCACGCAATGTGAGTCTTTTGCCCCCTAGCATCTTCGGCGTTCATCGCAAGCCCTGCAATGAGTGCCTTTGGCGCTCATCGCGTGAGTTACAATGAGCGCCTTTGGCGCTCATTGAGAACCTTTCTTCACGCCTACTGTACAGACCGCACATTGCAGGGTTCATTAACCTGCAAGTTTTGTGCTTGGGAAAGCCATGTGTTTCTTTGCAGCATCTTCCCCCTGTGCCTTTCCCTTTCTCCTCTGTGTGTGTGCTGAATGTTTGTGTGGCTCTCGCTGACTGACGTTTGTTTTATTTTCAAAGTCCCGCATGCCTGGCCTTGTTGGTGTAAGTGTTAGTGTCTTTGGCGTTGTGTATTTTCTAAGTCCCGTGTGCCTGGCTTTGCTCAGCCTTGTTTCCATCCAGTTTCAGAATTATTTATGTTTTTCGTCCGCCTTTTTTTTCTCGCTTAGCCGATTTTCAAGTGACGAAACACGTCAAATAAGGCTCAAAATCACTTGCAACCTCACTCCCATGCTTCCTGGCTCTCCCCCTGTGATGTGTATGAGTGTGTTTTTATGTTTTTTGTTTTTTTTTTCTTGTTTTTTTGTTGTTTTCGCGGTTCGGCCAATAAATTTGTATTTTTCGGAGGTCGTATTTTGTTGGTGTAAGTGTTAGTGTCTTTGCCGTTGGGTATTTTCTAAGTCCCGCGTCCCTCGTATTTTGGTGGTGTAACTGTTAGTGACTTTGCCGTCGTGTATTTTCTAAGTCCTGTGTGCCTGGCTTTGGTGGATGGAATGATGGCACAATTCTTGGTTTCAAGTGTGAAAGGAATAGACTATATTATTTGGTTGGCTGTAAGAGATGAGTGAAACCCCTAAACAATCTGGCGAGCCAAGGCATGTTCATCAGGTGCAGGATACTCAGGAGCAAGGTATGTCATAATAATAAGGGTGGCATGGAACTGTTTTTTTATTCTATTATTTCTCCATTGCAGAAAAAGAGTTTTCACTAAATGGCCAGAGTAGGGCATGTCTTTCTTCTAGTGTGCCTAGCAGACTGGCCATGTCCGACTTCAAGAGCACAGTACTTAGCTCTAGAAGCATTTGAAGAAACAGAAAAAGTTTAGAGTGAGACTCCTTCCCCTACAATATTGTGACAGTATGGGCAACTCTGTATTATATGGCAAAGTGATTTACAGAGCGAAGATCCCAGGCTGCTGCAGAAGATGGGTCTGTCACTTTTCCCCTGCTATTACTGTTGTTTATGCTTTATATACTGTTGTTGGGAGGGGAGGCCATGCTGGAGGAAGGCTGTTGGTGGCAGTGCAAAGTATATCTAGGGAGATTCAGGAGAGACAGTTGGGGGGATAGTGAAGACTTTAAGGAACACTAGAAAATTAGCTTACTGTCTGTGAAGTTTAGGAAGAATATTCACTGAGGTAGAGAAGTGACTGCTGAAATTAAAATATATGCTTGGAGAGTAGTTTGGAGAAACCCAGCACCACATATCTTAAATGTTAATACTATGTTTTATTTATTTATTTGTTTACTACCTTTATTAGGCATTTGACCAATACACTGACAGCACAGAGGTAAGTACAAAAATCCATAGTGCTGGGCAGGTGATAAAATATAAATCAGTGTAGCAAATATGGAGGCACTGCCTGTTCTGAAAATAATAAAATAAATTTACGAATGTTGATATCTACTAATATAACAATTAGCTCTATTTTTATATTGTAATATATAATGTTAGTTAAAAAAAAATCCTAGTTTTTCTTTTGTATTTTCCTTAAGTTTTCCTATTTCTCATATTAACAATTATCAATATAACATTCTATCCAAGTACTTTCAGAAACATACTGTAGTATCCAGACTAATTTACTACAAATATTAAGAATTCCAAAGAGCAGTAAACAGAATAAATGCAGTTCTCTATTACTTGCATATCATTTACCTAGAATCCCGAGCTAAAGGACGACACTCTATACTGGGTAAATCTGGATGACTGGGGTAAAAAAATATCCTTTATTCTGTTTTGAAAATCTAGATATGCTCACAATTGGCTTTTTCCATTTTAAAATACAATATGCATTGTATATATAGCCTGGAGGTATGGAATTGTTGGGTAATAGAGAACTAGGGGTGTATTCACTTGAGTGGGCCCCTTTTTTATGTTAAACCCTTTGAGGAACTAAAGGGATTAAAATAAGAAAAATTGACAAATTGATGTCAGAGAAATACAAGGAGGATGCAGAAAAAACAAATAGGAGTGACATTTGTTAGCTGTATAAACTAATTGGGGGAGGAGCCCTGGTTGTTATATTAGTATTATATTTGTGTGAGTATGTACCATATGTGCATTTTAATGCGTGTGACTATGTATATATTTGAGTGTATGTACAGTATGTATATTTCTGTGTGTGTGTGTTTTTTAGAGAGTCTATATAAATTGTGTGTTTGAATAAGTATATAATTGTGCATGTGCAATTTGTAATTTTAACAAAAAATATATAAAGCAGTACTAAGGACCATAAGGGTGCTAGTGTCTTAAATAATAAATAGAAATAGAAATTACTTTTACAAGCACGCACTGTTAAGTTCTATATGGGATATCAAAAATTAAGTTCAGGGGAGAAGAAAATAATGCTAAAACTTAACTTTTATTTATAATACATTAAACAATGTTAAAGATAAGAACATTTAAAAAGTAGAAGTTAAAGCACTTAGATAGGGGGAAGAATAAATGAATGGACTAGTGAAGCTAATTTTCACACCATTATAATTAAAATGAATTAGCTCATACTGTATGAAACATCCAATACAAATCTAGACAGACAGACTATTTAATACTTATAGTAGAAAACTAGGAGGATTATTCAAAGATTAAGTATTCAGGAAATTTATTTCATCAATAGATTGCCTGGATCAGCCCAGCCAATTCATATTTGAAAAAAACATTGTTTAGCTTAAATGACCTTCTAGGTCAGGGGCTGCAACACAACCTTCATCAAGCTCACGAATACTGGCTTCTGAGAGTATTGAAGCTCTCTCTAACCCTCCACGCAATTTATTTTTCTCTGCTCTGATTGCTTGTAAAGGAGCATCCTAGGTGCATACAGTCCATTGATTATGTGCAAGAGCATATCTTTTATATTTGTTTAAACAGATTTGTGACAAAAACAAAGAACCATATAGTGTATTACAAAAGACATAATACAAATTAACAGAATATATAAGTATATTTGCTTATCTATGCTTATACAGATATACCCCGCTTAAAGCTACCCCTTATAGCCTTGATTTACTATAGCACTCTTTTTCCTCTAATTCCCCACTTTGCACAAAACCCCGCTATATTGTTGTTTTGTGGCTGCCGAACTCCGTTGAACTCTATTTTTTTTCTTGCCAGACTCCGTTTAATGCCCAGAACCAGTCCACAGCATTAGAGGAGGTTGAGCAGCACACAGGCGAAAGGAGGAGAAGAAAAGTGACAGCCTGGACAACCAGAAAGCCCCAGAACAAGACCAATTCCTACCTTAACCATTCAGAAACAAAGTATAGAATTTTCACATTACCATGTTTCTCATCATGTGGTTGGTAATTGTCCAATAAAATCTACAGTAATTTTATTGTTTTTGAAGTGTTTTACAGAATATGAGTGAACTCAAAGAAAATCAGCCCAAATTGAAGAACCAAAGTATATCTCTGGATGTGAAGATGCAGGTGCTGGGCCGCTTGGAAAAAGGAATGCCAAGTGGACATTGGAGCAGATTTAAAGTTGCCAACCTCCACAATCCGCACCATCCTTAAAAAAAGGAGAAGATCTGGGGCCCTATTACATTTGGAGGAGTTACAGAGCGATTAAATTAGAAAAGGCTGCAATGACATTGCCGAAATCCAAATCCGTAGACCATGCTTCGACACGTAGCATTTCCGGGCGTGAACCTGATAAATTATTCAAACCCGTAGTTATGGTTTTAGATGGAGCCAATAGTAAAAGAGACCGTCATCATTATCTCACTAAAACATGGAGGTTACATTTCAATCACTTATGGTTTTGAAGTCTGGCCTGCATTCCAAAAATAATGCAATATGAAAAAATCAATAAATATAATGTTCTAGTCCATGCGAGTTCTCTTATATGTATTAACACATTGACTGCCAGGATCGATATAACACGGAAATTAAACATGAAAAAAATTATTATCTATGGTCATATCCAAAGCCAAACACCAATTTTGACCAGCAGAGGTTGGTTTGATCGCTTCAAGAAAAGAAACAACCTGTATAAAATCAAAGTCACAGGAGAAGCTTTGAGAGTTTACACAGAAGCTGCTCTGACCTTTCCAGCCACTTTGAAGGACATTATTGAAAGAGGCAATTAACCTCCAGAACTGGTATTCAAAGTTGGTGAGAGTGGACTGTACTGTAAGCGAATTTCAAGCCGCACCTTCATGAGCACGTGATCACGTGAGCAGAAACTAGCACCAGGGTTCAAAGCAGCTAAAGACCGTCTAACACTTATTCTGGGTGGGAATGCAAGTGGCGATTTTAAGATCAAGGCATTGCTGGTGTACTATTCAAAACACCTAGAGCCATGAAGGGGATTCCAAAATTCACTCCGCCGGTCATTTGGCAATTCAACTGTAAAGCTTGGATCACCATGGACATCTTGAAAAACTGATTCAGCAAACATTTCAGTCCATCAGTGCAATGTTATTGTAGGCATGAAGGAATTGAGGCCAAAGCACTCCTGTTGGTGAACAATGCTCAAAGCCACCCTAGAAACTTGTCTGAGCTCCATTGCTGCATTCCAGTGGAAGTAGTTTTCCTGCAACCAAACATTACTTCACTCATCCAGCCAATGGATCAGGGAGTCATTGCAAACCTCAAAGCCTATTATCTTTGCCGCACATTCTGCCAGCTCATTGACCAAACCAACAGCAAGGACCAAGAATCCTTGATGGATTTTTGGAAAAAGTATATAATCTTGCAGGCCATTAGTAACATTGATTTTTCCTGAAAGGAAATGACAGAGCAATGTCTCAAAACAATGTAGAGAAAGATATGGCCAGAGCTGCGTGCAGATGTGGAACCAGAACAAGTCATCATTGACAAGACTGTAGACCTGGTCAGATTGGCCAGACTAGGAGATGCAGATGCCCAGGACATTTAGGATTTGGTTCAAGCTTCAGACAAGAGCCTTACAAATGAGGCCCTCCAACAACTGGCAGAACAGGGAATTCTGGAAGCCATGAAAAGCAGTGACACTGACATTGAGGAACCCAAGCAACTTTACAAGTTGCTCATCAAAAGTTTGCTGTCTACCCATGACATTCTGGATGATTTTGTGGCCAATGATCCGGACAATGTCAGGAGCAGAAATGTAAAACACTGCGTTCTTGGGGCTGTGCCATGCTACAAGTTTCTGGTTAGTTGGCCGTAGAAAGCAAAGACAGATGTCCTTGGATGAGTCTATGTCCAAAAAAGCCAGAATGGAGGATGAGCTTGAAGCTTCCACATTTGCTATTTAAAGTGGACTATTTAATGTTTGCTGATTTTATTTTAAAAAGGTTCAGTTTGTGTTGTTGTTATGTTTGAAGTTTCTTAAAAGTTTATATAAAGGTGAAAATGTTTGAAAATTAATTTGCTTTTGTGTATTTTTCCCATGAGTTCCCCTATCCCTATCTACCTTATGTTAAAATGACCCCATTTAACGCTGTTTCGCTTAGCACTCCAAGTACCCGGAAACCTACAGTATCTATAGTATTAAACAGGGTATTCCTGTATTGGTTTCCAAACCCAATGTTTGTGTCCTCAATGTCTCTACCAAGAACTTCATAGAGTCTGTTTGTTGGGCCTCTTGTAATTCAAGGGGTTGCTTTGACTAAATAGGTCAACATCATTTATTTGCGGTCAGTAATCATTTTCTTAGGTCTCCTGAGTCTCCATACATGGAAAAAACAGTGCCATTAGAACTTCTTAAATTCAAACTGAATTTCTTTTTCCAATACAGATGTATTCAAACTTTACATGTAACAATCAGCCTTGTATTGCATCTCTTTCAATTCTGAGATATGAGTGTGAGTCCTTTTTAGTGAGATTACTTTTTTGAGAATCATATTTAATTACAACAGAAATGCCAGTCAATTCTCTGATGATTGTGTCAAGGGCTTTGCAAGAGAAGCTTAATATGGTGGCAAATGAACCAACTATGGTACAGACTGTTCCCCACATAATCTCCAATACAACCCAGAACTGGAAGTTACATTTTGTATAAACTGGACTGATTTCATATACCAGCAAGTGAGTAGCTTACAATTTCTTTCTTGTCCTGAAACTAAGATAGCAGACATAGTAGTGGATTTATAGCCATTTACCCTATCTTGTGTTCAATGAGTTGATGTAATTTCTAGTTTTGAAGCTATTGCACACTACTATATTTTTAAATGAATCATATGTACAATACATCAATATATAAAGTTCAAGAATACATAATTCTACATTAGTCATGGAGATTATAATCTGAATAATTATTTGTAGATAAATTACTACACAATGCAAACTTCAAAGTTTCTTCAACAGTTTGATAGAAAACAACTTTTATATTCAGATAGACATTATTGGTTAGTAAGCATGGGACAATCTCATATTCAAATAAGTTGGGCAGGGTGTAATGTACCTACTGCACAGGAAAGTAATGGGTTAGCTTGGAGCTTCTAGAAGAGACATGTCCAGTGATATACATGTCTCTACAAATGTTTGTTTGAATCTCTCCCATAGTTAATTCTCAAACATTGGAAAATAAGTCCTTTGAACTGTGAGAGATACAGTGTTTACTATTCATCTGGATATATTATCTTTCATTGTGTATTTTCTGGGCCACTGTGTATTTTCTGGGCCACAAGGTGAATGAAACCGTTCACCTTGTCTCTAATGTTGGAGGGTAGTCTGTGTATAACTTGCTTAAGCAGCACTGCATACCATTTTAGGTATCTTCCTGCAGTTTATTGTAATGTTCCCCTCAGAGAGGAGCTCTTGAGTGTAATGAAATAGTTTTGACAAGCTAAAAAACAAAATATACCCATATCACAAACTCAAACATGACAAAATCTACTCACAGAACCTTCTTATAAAGGTCTACTAATGTATCTTTCTTCATGTGGGAGTGATGTGCCAGTATCAGACTTTATATACAAATTATTGAAGATACACTAAAAGGAAGACGTTCCAAATGTTTGGTGTAAGTGTAAAAAATAGAGTACTGCAGAAGAAGAGCTTTATTTAGAAGTATACAAAGTATTAGATATCTTAAGATATTCATATTGAAGTTACATTTGATATGCTATCTAATACATATTTTTGACACTCTAGATCAGGGCTTCTCTTTGATGACAGCAATTAGATGACAAATCTCCCTAAATCTACATGGTTCACTTTTAAATTCCTTATCATTTACATCAACTGGAGCTCATACTTCTCCAAAGCATCCACTGACATAGGTCATGAATCAGTCCAGCTCAAAACACTAGTTCTTGAACAAAACACTTATCCATATTGCTGACAAAACATACCTCTGTGAACATATACTGACACAGTTTATGCTGTGTTTAATCAAATGAACCCCTTCTGGATCTCTACCATGTTGTGATGGAAGGGTTTACCAATATATTTGCCAAGAAAACTTTATGGATAAGCACAACCACAGACATAACAATATGGCACTGGAAGATGAGCTCCTCGGGATAGAAGTTGTCTACCATATTACTGGGGAAGAAGAGAGGGCAAGTACGAGTAGCATCAGATCTAATGAAATGGTTGGGCCAAGGTCAAGAAGATTCCCTACTCTGTCCGGAGGGTAAAGGAAAGAACAATTCAGCATTGGAACCTGGAATGTTAAAAATGTTAAACCAAGGAAAACTGTATGTAGTCAATAATGAGATGACAGCATTTATATCCTGGCAATTAGTGAACTGGAATGAACTGGAATGGGACATTTCATATCAGAGAACAGCCAGATCTTCTACTGTAGTCAAGAATCCCACAGAAGAAATGGAGTAGTCCACATAATTAACCAAAGGGTGGCCAAAGCCCTTCTCTGTAACAACCAAAATAAATGTCAGAATAATTTCAATTTGGATTTAAGATTAGCCATTTAACATCACAGTGACCTTTGCTCTAACCGAAGATGCAGAAGAGGCTGAATTTGTCCAATTCAATGACGACGTTCAACACTTCCTAGATATCACATATACTAGTTGTGGTAATTGCGAGTTGTCATCATGCAATGTTAACATTTACAGGCTTGCACATTACTCATTGCGGGCCGAAGGTGCCTATAGCAAGGCCGAAAGTTACGGCTTTATGGGGGCTGCAATGATCACCAAAGGCACTCATTGCGAGGCTCGTAAGTGACAGGGCTCATGATGACGGCTAGGCGACAAAAACCAAAGGCTGCCATAAAGTCTTATTTTTTTTCAAGCACGTAAAACGGAAACCCATTTTGGGCTTGGGGAAAATTATCAATTTCCCAAGCCCGCAAATGGTTTCACACCCATTAATGGAAACAGGAGCACAGAGGAGGGAGAAGGGGGAGAAAGACACAGGGTAGGGAGAGGGGGGAGAGGGTGGAAATAGACACAGTGGTGGGAATGGGGGGGAAAGAAACACAGCATTGAGGGGGGGGAGACACAGGGGAGGGAGATAAGGGACAAAAACCCAGGGGAGGGAGAACGGGCAAAGCGACACATGGGTGAGAGAGTGTCATTGCAGGGCACGAAAGTTGTTGGTTGGCTGAGGCCTGCAATGAGTGGTGAAGCCGCTCATCCCAGGGCCCGTAAAGTAGATTGGGGGAGAGGCTTGCAATGAGCGCTGAAGGCGCGCATCACAAGGCTCGCAATTTAGAGTGGGAGAGCCTCTTATTGTGTGGCAAACAGCATTTCCCGGCTTCAAATTTTATTGACGTCAATTTTGACGGGCAAGTGACTGATAACATTAATAAAAGACATTACATAATTAATAAAATACATCTTATCATAGCAGATTGGAATTCTAATTTAGGGAACCAAAAGATACCTGGGATAACAGGCAAATTTGGCCTTGGAGTACAAAATGACGCAGGTCAGAGATTAGTTGAATTCTGTCAAGATAATTTCCTGGTCAGATTTAAAAGTAAACCTTTTATAAAAGCCTCAGAGATGACTCTACACATGGACATTACCAGATATACAATATAGAAATAACATTTGCTACTTACCTTTTATTCAGATATAGAGGAGCTCTATACAATCAGCAAGAACTGGAGCTGACTGCAGCTAAGATCATGAGTGTCTTATTTCAAAGTTAAAAGTTAAACTTGGGCAAAGTGGGAAAATGATCCGAGCAAGACGAATCAAACTAAATATAATCCTTTGTAAATATGCAGTGGAGGTAAACAATAGATTTAAGGGATTAGACATGGAAGATAGAATGTCTGAAAAACTTTGATCAGACGTTTGTGAAAACAGCAACAAAGAATATCCCCAAAAGGAAGAGAACTACTAAGGTAAACTGGTTATTTGGAGAGTAATCCCGTGAAAGAAGGAAAGTGAAAGACAGTGGAGATAGGACATGATTTGTCCAAGTGAATGCAGGATTACAGATGATAGCAATATGAGAGGAGACATTCTATAATGAGTGATGTAAAGAGATAGAAGAAGACTATTAGAATGGGAAAATTAAGAGATCTTTTCAAGAAAATTTAAGATTTCCAGGGAACCTTTCATGCCAAAGAAAAAGAGAAAAGTGTTATGGACATAAAGGTATATTTAAGTTTCATGGATGATGAATGCATGTGATAGAGGACAATCAGCAGTGTATGAAAATATTTTTTTGCATGATAAAAAAACACCAAAATAAACCTTATTAAACTAAAAACTCTGAAAGTACGAATTTGCTAGCAGTTGATTTTGGCTGTTAACACCACTGAAAATCCCTGCTAAAATTAGCATACAATTCTTAATTTGTTTTGACCAATCGCAGGCAGCTATAACATTGTCTCAATATCTGAAGTCAGTTTGTGCAGCAAAGCATTATGGAATGTGCAGTCTTGCTTTCCCCTGCACAAGGAAGAAAGGGAGAGCTCAGACATTGCTATGTGGATATCTGTATTGTGCTGCTGTTG
This sequence comes from Discoglossus pictus, assembly GCA_027410445.1. Lineage (NCBI taxonomy): Eukaryota > Metazoa > Chordata > Amphibia > Anura > Alytidae > Discoglossus > Discoglossus pictus. The sequence goes on along the minus strand of CM050165.1, from coordinate 175,614,467 downwards.
GCTTGATGGCTTTGCAAGCAGCCCTGGGTGTGGAAACTACTTTTTTATTAAAATTAAAATAAATATGTCAGTGTATAGAATGACTCCAAGTAATGTATGTTTCTGATGCAATCAGTAAGTGTTAGATTAGAAAAAGTTAAAAACAGGGAAACATAGATATACGTACCTTTAATAGAAGCAGATGAGATAAGGCAGATGTAGCAGGAATACACTAAAGATCTATATAGCAAGGATGTTGACAGCATTGATAACCTCAATAGTTTGCCAACGAGACATTTTGGAGAGTGAAATTAGTTGGATGCTAGGATGTCTTGTTGAGTCTGCAGGAGTTTATGTAATTTCTGAATTGTTCAAAAACAGTGGCCAGTGAACTGGAAAAAAGGCAGCCTACATCCCACTCCCAAAAGAGGCAGTGCCAAATGATGCTCTAATTATCAGTACATTTCACTTATTTCATATGCCAGCAAGGTAATGCTTAAGATCCTCCAGAGGAATCTGCATGTGGAGCAAGAAGCTGTGGTCAGAACCAAAGATTAAACAACCAAATGGTTTAAGATTGGAAATGGGGCCCAACAAGGTTGTTTATTGTCACCTTATTTCTTTATCTTACACGTGGAATACACATAATGAGTAAGACCTGGCTGGATGAATCTGGAATTAAAAATGCTGGAAGAAATGTCAACAATATGAAGAGAGTGCAAATGCTGGCCTGCATTCTCAGTTCCTGGCAAATAGTTGGGGAACAAGTGGAGGCAGTGACAGATTTTATTTTCCTGAATTCCAAGTGTCCAAGAAAGTCTAGATTTAGCTATTAAAAAGTATTACACTATCAACAAATGTCCACATAGTTAAAACTATGGCATACCCAGTAATAACGATTTGACCATAAAGAAAGCTGAGCACCGTGGAATTTATGTCATTGAATTGTGGTACTGGAGAAAACTGCTCAGATGGGCAGCAGCTTACAGATGTGCCTCATGTGCTGTGGTCCATAGGTTCATGTAAAGTTGGACACGACTGAATGTTTAAACAAAAATGTTGTTAAAATTTCAAAATTAAACATTTGTTAATCTGTATTTATACCATAGCATTCGATTACACAGAACATATAAAGTATATTGTATATCATCTAAATGCATGAGCTATTACACTGCAGCCAATAAATATATCAATAAATATATCACATTAAATTTGCTATTTTAATAGAGAGAGATTTTTCTCTTGCTTTCAGTTTGGGACCAATTTACTAGTTCAGCAGATCCGACTGTTCAACTTTTACTGGTGTCTAATGATCTGTTACATATTTGATTTTCAACTAACTGACTTAAAGGACCACTGAATAAGAAAGGGGTGCCATGTGCCACACACCCTATGCCCTTCTGGGACACAAGTTGGTTGAATCAACCCCAAGAGACCACCAGTGGCCTCTGGGCATGACAGAGATGAATTACACTAACAGATGTCCAGCTATATGGATGGCTCCATCCCTAACAGTAACATCATATTTGCATATCCTGTAAATAATAAATGTTTCTAAAAATATAGAAGAGATTCATTTTGATTCAATGTTCAGTGAACGTTGAATCAAAATGAATATTTTCTATATTTTTAGAAACATTTATTATTTACAGGATATGCAAATATGATGTTACATTGAATCAAAATGAATCTCTTGTATATTTTTAGAAACATTTATTATTTACAGGATATGCAAATATGATGTTACTGTTAGGGATGGAGCCATCCATATAGCTGGACATCTGTTAGTGTGATTCATCTCTGTCATGCCCAGAGGCCACTGGTGGTCTCTTGAGGGTTGATTTAACCAACCTGTGTCCCAGAAGGGCATAGGGTATGTGGCACATGGTGCATCTTTCAGGGCAAGCATTGCACCTCCAAGGGATATCTGGACTGTACAAATGTATATATGGACTGTATCTGGACTGCTATTTCCCTATGAGCAGGGTGGTCATTATTGTGGTACCCCCTGGATGTGTGGATTAGGGTTGCCTCACAATAATGCTAAAATAACCTTTTATAGCAGAAGGAAAAGCAAAATGTATGCCTGAACAGTTTAGTAAAAGGCTAAATGATGGATATGTTATGTGTTCAAATCACACAAATATACTTAAACTGACATCAAGGAGTTAAGTCTTCAGAAGTCAGACTTGGAGGAGTCAGGAAATTTAATTCAGGAAAGGGTGAGGAAAATCTAATTATCCATTATGGTGCCATGGACAGCTAGCTTCCTGACAGAGGAAATCTAGCATAAACTAAAGTGTAAATCCTCTACACAGTACAAACAGTCCCATTCAGCTATTCAGCTGGTTAGACTCCAGCACCAAAGGGGCGGTTAGAAAGGCAGATATCAAGTAATCAGGGAGTGTGCGGATTGGATAAAGGAGACTGTCACAGAGGGGTGAAACTTGGTAATGAGGTGGTGACTAAAATGTATAAAACATTGAATGGATGACAAATAAAGGGTGCTCATTATTGAGGGAAGGAATAACACTGATCATAGGGGTTAATAATTCCTGTGTTCCTGTGATTGTCCTGAGGGTTCAAACTCTGCTAACAGGGATAACAACAAGAACCACCACGTATCGTTAGGTGGATCATAACCAGGTACTGTGCGAGCACAATTGAAGTAGCGGTCATGACAAACTCACTAGAATAAAAGCAGCACTATTAAACAAAGATAGTGTAATATATAATTACCCCCCTTCTGGATCTCTTACTCGTCGTGGTGAAGGGGCTTGTTTACCCCAATGACGCTGTGAGCTAAGCCATAAGGGGTCACCCAAGATGGGCAGGTCATAGCAGAGAGGTCAGACAAATTGCCGTGAACTGGAGAAGGAACTGACAACTCACTCCAGTATCTTTTACATGGAAACCTTATGGATTGGCACAACCAGGTACAAGATGTGCCTTGTGTGGTTTGGTCCATAGGGTCATGGAGATTCGGACATGACTAAATGAATTAACAACAACAAATTATTGCACAGCGCACAGAACTTTTTCATGAATAAAAAGTAATACTTGCATAATGTATATATGCTTTAAATATATATATATATATATATATATATATATATATATAAGTTATAGCCACTCATAATTCATGTATATTAAGTACAGTTTTGAACATAATCATTTATAATTATGTGAACTTATCAGTGTTAATAGCTTTGTTTGGAAGAGTTTTGTATGCTGTACAATAGTATATAATACACATTATTTGTTTAATAAACCTAATAGCTGACTGAAGGCTCCACTGTCACTTGATGAGTGGACACTGCCCAGTTAGATGGATGGTCCCATCTCAAACAGTGACATCAGCTTTGCATATTTTATTGTACTACAGCAAAACAAGGTAATGGAGGATCTCTGTGAGGGAGAATATGATGGGTAAATGCCAGCCTCTGTATTGAACAATATGATTGACAAAATAAAGCAAGTATTCCCAAAACATTACACATATTTCATGACAATATATAAATAAATATATATATATATATATATATATATATATACTGTATATACAGTATATATATATATATATATATATATATATATATATATATATAATAGGTTAATTATGATTCAATATAAAACATTTTTTGCCAGAGATTAGTGATTTTATAATTTTCCTGATTATTATATAATTTATTTTGATTACTTAAATTAATTATTTGTTTGATTTTTAAGTATGTGGAAAAAGGTGTGCATATGTAATATAGCTTTCAATAGTACAGCAGCTTCAGACTTAGGATCCCATGCTAATTCTGGGAAAGGCAATCACGAGTACCATAGCACAGCACAGAAAATCCTACCTAGCTATGTTAATCCCCCATCCCCTAAACATTGTGAGAGAACTGCTATGAGTGGTAGTGGTCAGCCGTTGAAGGGTTAATAAGAACTTTATTTGTGTTTAGGAACTGGAAAATTAGCTGACATATAGAATATTACCACCTGTTTCTTGCTATCTATGTTCCAAGAACATCTTACGATTTGACCTTGTTAGACTAACGAGCTGTTTCAGCTGAAACTGCAATTTCCTCTGATATGCCTTCCTTCATTCAAGTATATAAGTTTTGCCATCCTACAAATAAATGAGCTTGTACTGAGATTCTTGTGTGTGTGTCATTTCCAGTACTGTCTCCCAGAGCTCTGTGTGAGGCCAGTGGTCCAAACCGTCAAGGCAGTAAATAAGCCCCACCAAGCTGGTGTCGAAGTGGGATACAGATCGAAGAACGAGTGGTGAGTAGAGTAAATTGTGTCCATTTAAGTACACCTTCCTTTGCTCCCACTCTCATCTTCCTCTGTAAACTGTATCTAAGTAAATAAGTTGGGCACAGTCTTAGGTAGACTGGGAACCACTCTCTAAGGTAGGGAGCGTTTAGCCTTTGGAAGGCTATATTAAGCCTCTGGAAGGCTATATATGTTAAGCCTTCGGTAGGCTATATTAATTTTTTCTAAGGTTAGAATAGAGAGGATAAAATTGAAATATATACTTGACGGCTTGGTTGACAGTGCCCCAAACCACCGCTTTTGCTTGCTTATGAATTTTGCTATATTGCTGTGCTGTTTAAGATAAGACATATTGTTATACTGTGTAAAATCAGGAAGTGAGGTTTCTGGAGACTGTAAGACACACCGTCTCTGTGTCTAGGGGCAACCTGTTGACGCACAGAGTACGAACGCATAGTGACAGTCAAGAGAGACAGAAATAAGAATTTTGTACCATGTTTTGTTTTAAGTAATTAACTCAAGAATAACTGTTTGAATTTTCGGAGCTCTCAAGCTCAGTACAGCCGCTCTTGTTCTCTGATTAACAATCGTGGTAACAATATAAGGTTACGTTGTCTATTGAGACAACAACCTAAAGTTTTTAAGAATAAAAGGATTGTTGGAAATGGGTACTTCCCCGTCTAAACAATATCCACCTCCCAACCCGGGAGAATCATGCAAAGCTATCATATGTAGTTATATGTACAGCCCCCACCCTCAGGTCCTGTAAGAGAGCAAGCAGCTGCAACTCAGAAGCTTTGAGCAGAAGCTGCAGCCCCCCTTCCTCCTTCCCCCACAGTCAGCACTACATAGAGAGGGAGAGCAGACAAAAAGAGCAAACAAGGAAAGGATAATAAAAGAAATAGGAACAAAAATATATAGGACCAGAAAACCCCCATAAAAGTACAGAGTAAAAACGACTCTGATGGTAGTCGGGGTTCCAGTGACTCAGAACAGTCAGATGTTGAGGAACTAAACATAAAACCTAAAGGAACTTTTTCTTTACATATATGTATATAATATTCTGATTGCTTTTGTTTATAAAGTAGATGGATTGTCTTGTTTTCTGCATTTGGGAAGTTGTTTTGCTGCAAATAAATGTGTGAGTGTGATTGCTGTACTTTCTTTCTTTGCAATACAACTGAGAAATGCAGGTTAGAAAATGTTCCTCTGTGTCTTTAAGGGTGTAGAGACCGTGTCCACCACTGAGATATATTTCTAAAGCCGGCACAAATATAAAAAAGGGAATTATTTTTCCAGAAATATGTAACAGTGGAGGATTTATGGTCTTGTAATGTTTGTAAGTGTAAAACTTGTCTTTTTACACTGTAGATCAGCTATTTGTACTTTCAAAAATATCTTTATATTGTTGTGGTAATTTAAAGACAGTGTTTTTTCTGTTTTAAAGCTTGCTAACACTTATCTCCTTGGGAGGCGCCGGAAGTGATGCACACGTCAGAGTGAGACTGCCATGTCAGATGGCAGGGGACCGGACTCCAGAGAGACACGCTTTTCTCCTGCAAAGAGATATTATGCTAGCGATTGAATAATGCCTGTCAGCCAGTCAGCTTGGAGCGGCCCGATGCAAGCGCGAATAGCCATCTAAGTAAGAGGCCTAGGACACCCCCTCCCAGGACAGACTCCCTAGGACTTATAAAAAATTAGAAATAAAAAAAGGAGCCAAGAGGTAACTAACTCCGGGGGAGCTGAAACAAAGACTGACGCGGTATAGCAGCGTGGAGCGAAAACCCCGCAAAATAGACAGCGTCAGCGGGAGCAGAGACGCTGTGTAATTGCCTATACCTAGCCCGACATAGTAGGGCTCAGAAACAGCTACCCGGCAAGGTTGTATTAATTTGGAAAGCTAGCACAGCTGGCATAAAACTATTATTCACCGACCACTTTGCATTGCAAGAGCTCTTATTGGAGTCAGGACTGAAAGCGTGGTAAGGTGGAGCAGAAAGAAGTGCTCGGAGTCCTGTGTGCTGGGTCTGTCCTGTCCTGGAGGAAGGGTATGTGGCCTGGCTGTTACAGCTTTCTCTTTCTTTATATGATGGTGGATAGATAATACACTTGGACAAAAAAATATATAATAAGTGTAAGCTAACATATTAAATACTCTCTGGCTGAGGATTAAGAGGAATGGTGGTTTAAGAATACCCCCTAAAGACTGCTATTATATAACTTATAAGTTGAAGACTCTGGAGAATTAGAACTGGTTCATCAAGTTTAAGGACTTTAACTGTCTTGTAAATCTGATAAACATGTTGCTAAAAGTAACAGACAGACTTATCAACTAACATATAAGTATTACATCCTCTGAAAATAAGAAAGAAAACTCAACTCTCCTTAAAGATATATCCCCCATATATAAATAAGCAGAAAAGAAAAGAACTCCTACCCCCTGCTTGAAAATATACAATTACAAGCGAAGATAAAAGGGAAGAGAGGAGGAAGGGAGAAGAGAGAAGGGAAGAATGGAAGGGGTAAGAGAAAGGAGAGGAAGGGAGAAGGGAGAAGGAGAAAAGAAAAGAGAAGAGGAAAGAGGGGGGAAGGAAGAAGAATAAAAAAAAAAAGAAAGGGCATCCCTGAGAAAGCTTTAAAGTAAAAACAAGGAAGATCACAAAAGGTCTAACAATGTCAAACAAAAAAAGTAATACAGCTAATAAAACAAGACTAAAGGAGAAAATAAAAGACTCAACAAAACAAACAAGCTTCTTTTCAAATTCCTCTCATTTAGACACTAGTTTAGACCTCATAGAAAATCAGACCCCGGAAAAATCTCCTCAGGGAAATCTGGAAGATAATTCCATTCAAGAAGAGGAAGTACTTACATGTTCTAAGTTAAAGTCCATCTTAAAAGAAGATGCAGAAAGACCAATGGAAAATGGACGCATTACACAGACTCCCCTTGGCTAAAACAATGGACAAATCCACCCCTAGAGACATTATACTAAGACTACATTACTTATCCTCAAAAGAAATTGTCTTAAAAAATGCTTTTCTAAGGAAACAGCTAGACCATCCATATGACAATATATTTCAAGATTTATCGGCATATACACTGGGGAAAAGAAGGGAATTTACACAAATAACCAGAACACTTAGGCTAAAAGAAATTAGATACAAATGGGCACAGCCAGCAGGCTTATTAATTTATAAAGATCTAAAATGGGTTAAAATAAACTCAGTTCAAGAGGCTATAGAATTACTAAAAGAATGGGATATATATAGAGAGAGTAATATAGATGCTGCAAAAAAGTTGGAACTGACAGCAGGAAATCTGGATTGGAAAAAATATAAGAAATAATCTCTGGAAACTGTATAATAGGGACATGGGTACTCAATAAGTTCAGGAGTAATGAAGTAAAGTGAAATGGATAGAGAGAAGAATATAAATCCAAATTAGAAGCAAGGTGAAGGGGGACAGGTAGATACTCACTAACACAAAGATTTTTATATAGATGACTATAGTTAGCTGGTCACAACGATAATAGAAATATTCTTAGCACAAGTGGATTTTTTTCCTTTTAACGTAAAGAATTACGATTGTGTGGGTTTAAGATAAAATGAGAAATATTAGTATTTCACATAAAATATAATTTAATAGATAGATAGGGTAAACAAGCACACTTTTCCCTATTATGAAAGTAATATAAATGAAGTAGTAGAGCGTAGTAATTAGACTAGGATTAGACACATTCACTAGGTTAGAATCCCCCTAAGCAAATGTCTCTAAAATGGAATATTATAATTAATACTATATAACAATATCAGAAAAGGTAATTAAGGCAAAAAATAGAGGTATATATGGAATATTTTAGCGGCATATATAAAGTATACTACTTGTTGGATCCTTTTCTCCTCGGACAGTTAGAAAGTAATAAATACAGATTTGCTATTAGCTGGAAGGTCAACATTTGGAATAAGTTAGATATGACTACATAAAGGGGGAGCTATGCTCAAGTAAAAACTGACAAATCTAAAGTTCATAGTTAAAAAGATTTCCCTTCTCGACTGTCCGAGGAATAAAGATATCCATTTTAAGGGTAGAGTGCAGTGAATGTACCATATTTTTGTATATTCTCCTGAAACCTTATTTATAATATCTGTAACCTAGATCCTATCCCCTCGCTCAGAAACAGAGCGACACATTTTCACTTCCTAATATCTAATGCGTCTTGTAAAATATCAGCTGACATTTTTTAAAAATTTGCAGCTGGTTTTTAGGATTATTTTGATGGTTTTGTGGGTCTATCCTTTCTTATATATGTTTCTTTCTTCTCTTCTCTCTTTTTCTCCCCTTTTTTCTTTTCGAGTCATGGAGACACCCAAGGAATATCATATACATTTACTCTGGTATTTTTTTAATAAAGTAAAATGCAAATAAAAATAATTTCACATAATGTTAATGGTCTTAATACCCCAACAAAAAGAAAAACGGCATTTTTAGAGTACAACAAATTAAATGCTGAAATTTTATGTCTGCAAGAAACACACCTAAAACAGGAAAACCTAAAATATATGAATAATACAAAATTTACAACTAGAATAGACTCTACCTTTAAGAAAAAATCAAAAGGGGTTTCCATCTTATTTAAAAATAGCCTGAAAATATCAGAAGAAGGTAGTAAGATCGACCCAGAGGGTAGATATATAATATGGACTGGACTGATTGATGGGTTTCTAACAACACTGGTTAATGCGTATTTACCAAATAAAGGCCAAATAGGGTTTCTTAAAAATCTCCTTAAAGAGATTAATAGAATCAAAGGAGGCTGGTTAATAATTTGTGGCGACTTCAAAATGATATTGGATGACAATTTAGATAAACAAATAGTCGGAGCTAACAAATTAGTATCTCAAACAAATTGTACCTCAAAAGCATTTCGCAAAATTAAAGAGGATAATAACTTGATTGACCCATGGAGGATCTTACATCCAGATGTACGCGAATATACCCACTTCTCATATCGACATAATTCATTTTCTAGAATTGACTATATACTAACCGATCTTCCAACTTTAAAAGTAATTAAAAAGATAAACATTTCTATCTACCCCGTGGTCAGACCACTCTCTAAACAAATTAATTATACAAGATCTAAATACAAATAACCAAAGGAAAAAGAGTAGTTGGAAGATGGATTCCTGGTTGTTGAAAGATGAAGAATTTGTTACATATTTGAAAAAAGAAACTATGGAATTTCTTAAAATTAACAAGTCATCTGTTAATTCAGATATAACTCTGTGGTGTACGTATAAAGCATGCATGAGGGGCATATTTATTGCAAAAGCAGCTGAAATGCAAAGGCTAAGAGGTAAGTCCTTAAGGACACTCTATTTGGAACTAAATAGGATGAAGGATATCTTTAGGGGGACACCAAATAACGAGAATAGTAAAGCAATAAAAGACATAAACACTCAAATACAAAAAATTCTTCAGCTTCAATCAGATAAAATACTATGGAGATTTCAGCGGACACAATTTCTCGAAGGGGGAAAATCAGGTAAATTCCTGGCTAACAAATTGAAGAAACAGTACATCAAAAATAATATTGAAAATTTTTTAGATCTAAACAACATTCCTCAATCTCATCCAGACAAGATAGGAACAATATTCCAGGAATATTACAGTAATTTATATAATCTAGAGAAAGATCATCAAGTAGTCAAGCCAGGAATAGAAGAGATTAAACAATACCTAGATAAGATAAAGTTCCCCAAAGTATCGGAAGAACAGCTTAGTTATCTGAATAAACAAATAGAAAGTATAGAGATAACCAAAATTGTGTCCAAAAGTAAAAAAAATAAAACACCCGGGGTAGACGGGTTTAATAATTTATTCTATCGATAACTTAGCAAAGAATTGAATAGTACCTTATGTAATCTCTTTAACGAGATAAAACGGGAAGGAGAGATACCATGAGAATTAACGGAAAAAAAAATAGTTAATATACTGAAACAAGGGAAAAACCCTGAAGAATATAAAAACTACCGCCCAATCTCCTTAATTAACGTCGATATTAAAATGTATTCTAAAATTTTGGCAAATAGATTAAGCAAGATCATATCTACCTTAATAGAACCGGATCAAACAGGATTTATTCCGAATAGACAAGCGTCGGATAATACCAGACGTTTATTGGACATCTTGACCTATGTAAAGAAAAAGATAATCTCCTCCCTGACCCTGTCATTAGGTGCAGAGAAAGCCTTTGACAGGGTCAGGTGGGACTTCTTGGAGGGTGTTCTGGAGAGATTTGGCTTGGAAAGCTTTGCCTCATCAGCAGTAAATGCCCTCTATTTAAACACCATAGCACATATTTCTTCTCCACAATTTAGCTCGGGCAAATTTCTAATAACTAATGGTACTCGTCAAGGCTGTCCACTATCTCCCTTGCTTTTTATTTTATTCCTCAAACCTTTACTGATAACTATCAGAGAATCATCAGAAATGAAAGGAATTGAAATAGGACAAGAGGAATACAAGATAATGGCATATGCAGATGACATCATAATAACAATAACAAACCCTGAACATTCCTGTAGAGCTCTGCAGACCGCTCTTGAAGAATTTGGCAAATTTTCCTATTTTAAGATTAATCAACAGAAATCGGAAGTACTAACCTGTAATATATCATCAGAGGAAAAAAATAGGTTAGTGAATTTATACTCTTATTGTTGGAACTCTTTCCATATAGTACACCTGGGGGTAAGATTCCCAGGTCACATAAAAAATATATTTAAAGATAATTATAATGAAACATTGAAACAAATTAGAAAACTGTTGAATGACTGGAGATCTTTACAGTTATCATGGATATCTAGAATAAATGTAGTAAATATGAGTTTAATCCCTAAAATCACTTACATAATGAGGTGTCTCCCGGGCAAAATACCGGCTTACTATATAAAAATCATTCAAGAAACACTAGATGATTTTATATATCAGGGGGAAAAACCAAGAGTTAAAAAATCCATAATATGTAAGAAACTTGAGAAAGGGGGATTAAGATCTCCTTCTATTAAAGAGCTAAATAAAAAAATTACACTTACACAAGCAGCTGGATATAATTACATACAAAATATTCCAAGATGGCAAATAATAGAGGACTCCCTATCGGGTAGATCATCTATAAAAAATATACTATGGATTGCTAAGTATAAACAGAAGTGTAGCTCAGAATTACCTCCTAACATTAAAAATATTATTAACGTATGGCATAAAAATAAAAAATAAATTATCATTGGTACATTCCCCTTCTCTGGCAGCACCAATAGATTTTCTTAATAATAACTCGAATGGATTATTTATATCTTTACTAAAATCACATAATATTAGAAACATGGGGGACTTATACGAAAAAGGAAATCTATTGGAACTGAAAAGAATTAAAGAGAAATTTAATTTAGATAAAATAACGTGGTTAGAGTACGAAGGATTACAAAGGTACCTTAGTTTATTAGGATATAAGATTACTAATATGAACAAAATGTGGAAAATGGAAGAATATTTAATCAAAGGTGAATCTTCACATATAATTTCCAAATTCAGTAATATAATTGACGAAAATATTCCCTTTGATAAAAGCTTGGGAATATTAGCCTGGGAAGTTGACATGAAAATTACACTATTAGAGAAAGACTGGACTAAAATTTTTAGTACGGTTAAGAACTCATCAATCAACTCCTCATATAATGAAATGATGGTAAAATTAATCCACAGATGGTACTATGTTCCCAATAAATTAAAAAAAATATATAGTAATTTAGATGGTCTATGCTGGAAACAATGTGGACTACCAGGTACAACTCTCCATATGTGGTGGGACTGTAAAAAGATTAAAACATTCTGGATGAGATTAAGCCAAGAACTATCGGTTCTTATTGGTAAACAAATTACCTGTAACCCGTTAAAAATTCGTTTTACATACACAAATGGAAATATTCCCATTAGGGGAAAGATATCTAATATCACACATATGCCTAGTTGCCAAATGGCTACTCTTGAAATACTGGAAACAACCACAGGTACCATCTTGGAAAGAACTTGAGAACACCATCTCAAACAATAGAGAAATGTCCGATAACGTATGGGATAATACTCCTAAGGCCACTCGTCTAATAAATTGGCAGCTCTGGGACCAATATCTGGCATTAAGTTAAAGAGTTTGCGGATGTAGATGTTTCCTTGGTAGTGTTTCCATGACGGTCTCTTCTTTTTTATTTATTTTTTTCTCTCCTTTCCTTTTTGCTTTCTTCTGTTTTTCTTCTGTCTCTGTAGATCTTAATAATATAATTAAAATTTGAGGGTTATCAAGGAAGTTGGGACAATAAGATTTTGCTCCGTAATGTTTATGTGTTGTTTGTTATTTATTTATCTTTTTGTACATTGCAAACACATTATTTGTTTTATCTCTTTTTTTTCTGTATAAGACATATTTATAAAAAAATAATAAAAAATAAAAAAATAAAAAAAAAACACTTATCTCCTTGTCCCGGAGAAAAACAGTGAGCTTTTGTGACAGGAATTCCCCCTGCCCACAGAAAATTCTTAAGGTCGTATTTAGTTGGGATAAAAAACTGTCATGTTTATGGAATGTTGTTGTTGAGCTTTTTAAGGTGGTTTTCAGTATTTGAAGTAAATGTTTGCTGAGAGGTCTTAGGAAGAGGAGTGTTAGTTGGAAATTATTATAAGTTAAGCACAGAACTTGAAGGGAAATAGTTCCTAGAAATGTTTTAACAAGTGATCTAAGAAGGACATTTTGCATGTGAATTGATCCAAAATGGGATCATAATAGTTTGTTTTTGAATAGATTGCAAATAGTATATATAAGTAACCAGGACAGCCGTCCTCACTGACTCACAGGACATCTGGATCCATGCATCACGTCTGAAGCTGTGTCCAAAGAGGGGTGAAGCAGGTGACAAAGTACCCGCGAAAGAGATTGAAGACAGCGATAATAAAAATGTCGAACTTACTCCTGCATCCACAAAATGCATGGAAGAACTTTTGATTGGAATTATGCTCCTGATTTATTTTCCCTAATGGACATTTTTTAATTGTTATTTAGACCGAGAAGAACTCTGGTTGCGGTAAATACAATGACACTCACACCAACACCAGTTCACTTCACAGAAATATAAGGCCATCAAATTTATAAAAATCCAAAGACATATAAGACCGTCTTAAACAATTTCAAGGGAGTGTGTGGGAAGACATGTCTTCCTGGTTAGGAGAACTGGGACAGAAAATACTAATCGCCTGTTTCTGTGTAATTGCACCTCTTGTCTTTCTCTGTATTTTTGTTGCATGCTGTAAGACCTTGTTTCAAAGAATTTTCAGCTAACTGCCACTTAATAATTGAATGTGCAAAGGACTCCCTGTGATACAACACCGCCAGGTTGTAGGAACTTCACGTGTACTGGTTCTTTTAGGGGTCTTGAACCCTTATGAGAACCAGTCTGCTTGATGTATTTTTTTATGCTTTTATAATGTTTTATATGAAGATCACTTTGTGATCTAAGAGGGGAATGAAGGGTTAATATGAACTCTCTTTGTGTTTATGAACTGGAAAATATGCTGACATATAGAATATTACCACCTGTTTCTTGCTATCTATGTTCCAAGAACATCTTATGATTTGACCTTGTTAGACTAACAAGCTGTTTCTGCTGAAACTGCAATTTCCTTTGATATGCCTTATTTCATTCAAGTATATAAGTTTTGCCATCCTACAAATAAATGTGCTTGTACTGAGATTCTTGTGTGTGTGTCATTTCCAGTACTGTCTCCCAGAGCTCTGTGTGAGGCCAGTAGTCCAAGCCGTCAACGCAGTAAATAAGCCCCAACAGCTGTAACTGGGATTTACGACACTCCTGAGTTATTTCCTTACACTCTGTCAAACCCTATGCTAATAAGACTTTACAGCTAACTTGCAAATCAGGGCACTGCCGTAAGTGCAAAAAGCAAAAGAAAGATTTGCGGGTACCAAAGACTACTCACAAGTGTTTTTTAAATCATAGTTCAGTGCACCAGAAACATTTAAAGTGACACTATAAAACAAAAAGCACTACAAAATGATACAATGTCAACATTATTTTACACTTAACAATCTGATATCAACATACATGTAATTAAAAATATGATATGTTATTATTATGCCAGTTTTATGGTACAAAATCCAAGTAAACACACAACCCAGTACTCAAGGGGTTAATACACATCACAAAACCACATTGCTTTAGAAACAAATAGTCCAATCCATTGTTTATAAATATATCATATTTTAACACAAAATAAAAATACATCTTTATTTATTGAAGCTATAAATACAATTGTCATATCTTTTTAATGTCAAAATGTATTATTGAATAAAAAATAATTTATTTTTATATGTCTCTGTTTCCTTGTCACAGCCTAATTATGGCAGTTGTTACAGCACTTCCCACTCATTATAATATTCCTGACATTTTCTATTGTCTCCTAGAGCGTGGCTCATCTGTAACGTTTGTATTGGCTACTCTCCACACAGAAATCTGTTGCACCTAGGGCAGGATTTATGGCTGTGGGCTGAGTGCCCGAACCTGGTGGAGAAAAATATTTATATTAGTGTAGAAAAATAAGTTCCTGCAGCCAATTTACAGCAGTGCCCTAACTTAAAGCACTTGCTTTACATGGAGGCCATTAGTATATTCAGATGATGAAAATCTGTTTCATTTTGTGCTGCATTCACAATTTCACATATTAAAAAAGTAATTTAAAATATAGTAAACCTTACTGTTTTTTGTAAGGTAGAAAATGTATTTACTAGCTAAGCACATGAGCCCTTGTTTTGCAAGACATTTTCAAAATAACTAATCTGTTTTCCTACTGAATGTACTCCTAAAATCTTTATAAAAGCACTGCTTAAATTGTTTCTTTAACTTAGTGGTGTTACACACTAAGTTTTAATAAATTATATAAAAAATCCCTGATAATTTAATTGTTTACTGGTAATATTTACTGGTAATATTGGATGATATTTTAACAGTGATACAAAATCTAAAACATAAAAGTAAGTACAAATAAAAAAAAAACAGTCAGTTCTATATTTACTGGAGTTGAATGACCTTTTTGATTTCTATCTTTAAGAATTTGAAAATACCAATTTCTTTGACCTTCTGATGCTTGTTAATCTTCAAAGCTGCTGTCACACTTCAAATACTTGATAGATATAGTTGTGATATCTCATGTGCACAGTTAAACCATATGGATTAAAAATTCTAACCATTGTAGCAATCCCCTTAACTATAAAAATACAGGGAAAAATATTGAATTTGGAATAATTTATTAAACTTTACTGTTTAGCCTTTGAATTTCTCATAATCCATTTCCTAAGCATTACTTACTACTGTAGGCTGTGTCATACTTATTAAAGGAATGCAAAAATGGTCAAAAGTGAAATAAATAAAACAAACTGACAATATATATAAAGGAAATATTACCATGCAATATTATAAACTGGTGCAAGTGCATTGGAGAAGTGTGTTTATAAATAAAGTGAAATAATCCACATATGTAATATTTTAGCTAACAAAGAGCCCTCTGAAGGCTCTAATAATAGGCAAAGCTGGTAATTAATAAATGTGGAAGTTTAATAATAGTAGACAGCTGTATTAAGCATAGATATGTGTGTGTCAGTATGTATATATATATATATATATTTTCCCAGCAAAAATTGTCTTTAATGCATTCAAGTAAACACGTTGAACATTAACAAGTTTTTTGACACAATAAGTATTATTATTAATTGTAGAATTATTAATACTGGGTAACGTCTATAGAGGATTACCTCCAAGTATGCAAGAGTGGGTAGGACAGTGTGGATCTCAGTCCCTTGAAGAGCTAGTGCCTTATATTAGTGACTTAGACTAAATCATCTATAGAAGGATCCAAGTTCTGTAAGGAAGCTTTGTTCATAAAAAGTGGGCCTAGTGAAGGGGCCACAGGGACTTATGGAAAGGAAACTCGAGAATTCTATAGAACTGACAAGAATGAGTCTGAGGAGAAGTTAGCACCCAGCTCAAAAGAGAAAAGGAATCATTACTTGAATAGGGTCAAGTGCTTCCAATATCAAGACATGGGACATAGAAACTCAATGTCGAAATAAAGAGCCAATGCAGTGCAATCTAGGGATGAAAGGCTCAATGTAATGTGGTTAATCTAGTTGGCAGGGCTAAGATAATTCATCACCAAAGTATCAATAAACAGCCAGTAACTTAAAGGGTTGATTGATTCAGGAAGTGCAGTTAACCTGTTATCCAGGCGAGTGAAAGTCACAGACAATGGGAGGCCAGGAAAAAGTGTGGGCATTGTCTGTGTGAATGGGATAGTCATTAACTACCCAACAAAAACCACATTGATCAAAGAACATGGGATGAAGGCCCAAGTGCCACATAAGTACCCCATAGACCCCAATGCTTTGGTTTTTGGAAGAAATGTTTTACATTTTGAAAATCTCCTATAAATAGAAGACATTAAGACCAGTTATGAATTTGTAATGGACATCTTCCCTATTGTGGACAACAAACTGTTCCCCAACAGGGAAAATGTACAGAAATCTCGGAAGGAAGATAAGAGGGAACAGAAGTAAAAAAAGAGATTGAAGAAAAGCAAAATATTCACCAGGAGAGACCAATAATCCTCTTCTAAAGAATGTCCAAAGGGACATGGTAGAAATGAATGGAGAAATTGTGCAGGGACGAGAGAAGCCCTATGGTCCACATTTTCTGTTAAAAAGACATTTACTCTACAGCATCGTCAAAATAGGAAAATAATCTAAAACATTGCTGGTGTCTCAGGGCTATATGAAGAACGTAGTAGAAATGTCCCACAGTCATCTCTTTGAAACCCACCTGGAAGTATTTATAACCTTAAACAGCGTAATGAAGAAATTCTACTGGCCTGGCATTTATGAAGAAGTATGCTAGTAATGCTTATCCTGTCAGCTAGCAAGTCCTCTTCCCCATCCCAAATCTCCCTTGATACCACTTCCTAATATAGAAGAACCCTTTGAAAGAGCAGCTATGGACCACACAGGCCCATTCAAGAAGGCAGCCCAAGGTCCTTGGTTATACTGGAATATGCAACCCGTTACTCAGAAGCCTTGCCACTGAGGGCTACTACTTGATTCTGATTGACAGAAATATAATTAACAGATATTTCAGCCAACCAGAAACTGAAAAACCTGTATGTAAGGCAGAAAAAATGCTCAAAAAGTCGTTAGTATGGCGGGAGGTCCTCCTATGAGGAGCACCATTAAAAAAGGTTATTTCTTTTATAGAGAGGTGGGATTTTTAGGAGGCCAAAGGAAGAACGGGCCAGAAGATGAGGATTGTGAGCTTCAATCAAGATGCAATATGACATCATTCAAAAGTCAACATGGATAGCCCAATTATACAGGGTAGACAATTGAGGACCGGGCATCATTGATGATTGCTGGAGGGTCTCACAGGGTAGGTAAACTTACTTTTTACCCCATTACAGGTATATAACTTTTTAGTTCTTTTTTTTGTAAGTTAAGTTTTTATTTTCTGTAATGTGTTTTTTTTATGTCATTTTTATCATAGGGACTATGGATGTTCTTATAGACAACCACGGGGGATTAGTTTACATGGGGGTCCAATACATAGTTACATAGTAATTGAGGTTGAAAAATATTTTTTGCCCATCAAGTTTAACCTTTTAAGATCTCCTCTGATCTGCAATATGCAGATTAGTTGTTAATTGATCCAGAGGAAGGCAAACAGAGAAAAAAAACAAGTGAAACTTTGCCAATTGCCTCAAAAGGGAAAAAAAAATAATTCCTTCCTGACATCAGATACAGGCAATCAGATTTTTCCCTGGATCAATACTCCCTCTCTAATTAACCAGGATAACCCTGAATACCCTTTTTATTTAAAAATATATCCAATCCCTTTTTAAAGTTATCTATTGTCACCACCTCCCTTAATAGAGAATTCCACAGATTAACCACCTTTACTGTGAAGAACCCTTTTCTTTCTTTAAGGTGAAATCTTTTTACTTCTAACCTCAAGGGATGTTCTCTTATCAGTTGAAAACCTCTTGGCACAAAAAGCTCCCTTGACAAATCTTTATACTGACCCTGGATGTATTTATATAGGGTAATCATATCCCCTCTTAGATGCCTTTTTTCTAGAGACAATAAGTTTAATTTGGTTAGTCTTTCTTCATAACTTAGCCCCTCCATTCCCCTTTTTAGTCTTGTTGCCCTTCTCTATACTTTTTCCAGTTCTAAAATATCCTTTTTATAAAGTGGTGCCCAAAACTGTACTCCATATTCCAAATGTACTAGGGATTTGTATATTGGTAGAATTATATTTGCTTCCCTTGCTTCTATAGCCTTCTTAATACCTACTAATATTTTATTTACCTATGCAGCGGCTGCTTGGCATTGAGCACTGTTATGTAGGTTGTTCACAAGCACTCAAAATCCCTTTCAATATCTAATACCCCTAGATTTGTTTCATTAAGTTTATAAATTGCCTTCCCAGATGCATAACCTTACATTTATTCATATTAAGTTTCATTTGCCATTTAATTGCCCATTTCTCTAATTTATGCTAATCCCTTTGGAGGGAAAGTACATCATTTTCTGATTTAATTACCTTGCACAACTTTGTGTCATCAAGAAAAATGGAGACAATACTTTCCAGTCCTACTTCTAAGATGTTAATACATATGGTAAAAAGGAGAGGACCTAATACTGAACCCTGAGGAACCCCACTTATCACATTAGTCCAATCTGAGTATGTTCCATTTACAACAACCCTTTCTTCCTGTCTTTTACCCAGCTCTGAATCCATGTGCATATATTTACTGAAATTCCTGTGTCCCTTAGTTTGCACAATAGTCTCCTATGTGGCACTGTATAAAAAGCCTTTGCAAAATCTAAAAAGACTACACCCACTGAGTTGCCTTGATCCAATTTCCTACTAACCTCCTCACAGAAACAAATTAGATTTTTTTGACATGACCTGTCCCTCATAAGTTCATGTTGGCTCCTACTTATAATCCTGTTTGAATAGACATATTCTTGTATATTATCCCTTATTAACCCTTCTAAAAGATTTCCCACTAAAGAAGTGAGGCTTACATGTCTATAATTCACTGGATTTGCTCTTGCTCCCTTCTGAAAGATAGGTATCACCTCTGCTTTGCTCCAGTCATCTGGTAGAGACCCAGTGTTGAGTGAATCTTGAAAAATTAGATATAATGGTTTGGCTATTACAGAACCCAGTTCCCTCAGTACCTGTGGGTGTATTCCATCAGGACCTGGAGCTTTTTTTAACATTTATTTTTTACAACCTCTTTTGAATTTTTTCTTGATGGTAGTGTAGCCCCATTAGGTTGCACTGTCCTAGCCACTGGTATCTTCCTTGTATATACCAAAGAAAAAAAACTATTTAGCTCATCTGCCTTTTACTGGTCACTAATTGTCAGACGCACCGTTTCACATTGTAATGTTCCTATAGCTTCCTTCCTTGCCTTCTTCCCATTTATATACTTTCGGGTTAGTCTTACTATCCTTTGCAACCAATTTTTCATTTTCTATTTTAACCAGTCTAATAGCCCTTTTGCAAGCCTTATTGATTTCCTTTTACTCACATACAGCAGTAACTGTCCCCTCTTGTTTCTATAATTTAAATGCCTGTTTTCTACTCCTTATCTTGATCTTTAAATCATTGTTAAGCGACGTTGGATGTAATTTACTCCTTTTACTTTTATTCCAACATGGTATATGCCGATGTGTATGTATATTTAGTACGGATTTAAATGTTGTAAATTTATGTTCAGTATTTTTACCTGTCAGTACTTTGTCCCAGTCTATACTTTGTATTGCTGTCCTTAGACCGTTAAAATCTGCCCTTTTAAAATTAAGAGTTTTTGTTGGCCCCTTACAGTTTTGTTATTTAATTCAATCTCAAATGAGACTGAGTTGTGATCATGTGTTTCCAAAAGTTTGCCCTATTTCAATATTTGATACCACATCAATATTATTTGTGATTACTAAATCAAAGATAGCTTCATTCCTAGTAGGCTCTTGTATAACCTGGGCCAGATAATGATCCCTGAGTGTACTCAAGAACCTGTTTCCCTTAGCTGAACTGCTGGTCTCATTTATCCAGTTTATTTCAGAATAATTAAAGTCTCCCATTATAAGAACTTGCCCATGCTTAGCTGCATTTCCAATCTGTAACAATAATTGCATTTCCTCGCTTTCAGTTACATAGTTACATAGTTACATAGGGCCTCATTCTATTAGCGGCCGTAAATCGGCCGTAAGGCTGCGATTCCTTGCGGGGGTTCAGTTAACTCGCGATTCTATTATACGGCCCCGCAAGGATCTCCCCTTACGGCCGGCCGCATATCTTGGAACCGGCCGTAATCTCAGAAATATAAAAACTCAAAAATAAATTCAAGCCTGCACTGTACAGCTCTGTAAATGCTAGGGATCATATTGGGGGACATGAGGATTAAAAGTAACCCACTCTCAAGCTTGCACATCTGCCCAAACCCGAGTTCAAATTAACTGTTTATTTTCCGGCTGCGGCGTGGGTGTGTCTGAGGTGCTCCAAGCACTCTGGACTTTTTACATGGATATTTTACGGATATTAAAAATAAAATATTTTACGGATTTGAGTACAGGATAATTATGTGCTATTTTTTCTAACACCTAAAATCCCTTTATAGTCTTCTCAAAGTGCAGGATGGCTTTATTTGAGCTATTTTATGTGCTTAATTGGTGCTAGCGAGACCTCTTTCCTGCAAGTAAGCTGCGGCTCGCTTTTAGCCTTGCAGAGAGGTTTCCCGGAGCAATTGAATTGCAAATAGGAATTTCTTACGGCCGAAACTCTTGCGGCCGTTTTAGATCAAAGGCTTTCCTCGGCCGCAAGAGATAGCAAGGCACCGGCCGCAAGCCTGCCAGAGCCCCCGGCCGTAAGGGAATGGAATAGCCGAATAGCTTGCGGCCGGTCCTTGCGGCCCCGCAACGGCTGCGGCCGCTAATAGAATGAGGCCCATAGTAATTAAGGTTGAAAAAAGACTTTCAGTCCATCAAGTTCAACTTGTTAAGATCTCCTCTGATCTGCAATATGCGGATTAGTTATTAATTAAATTATTGATTAAATAATTATTAATAGTATAGTATTGGAGGATGAATAAAGAGTTAGTCTATCAAGTTCAAACTTTTTAGATCTCTATTGATCTTTTTAATGTGGACTATTTATTATTATTGTTAATTGTTATTTGATCCAGAGGAAGGCAAACAGAAAAAAGAAAAACCCCATTGAAACTTTGCCAATTGTCTCATAAGGGAAACAAAAAGCAAAATTCCTTCCTGACCCCAGAAACTGGCGATTACATTTCTCCCTGGATCAATATTCCTTTGCTAGTTATCTAGGATAGCCTTGAATGCCCTCTTTTTCAAAAATATATCTAACCACTTTTTGAAATTGTCTATCGAATTCGCTGTCACCACAGAATTCCACAGTTTAACCACCCTAACTGTGAAGAACTCTTTTCTTTGTTTAAGGTGAAATCTTTTTTCCTCTAACCTCAAAGGATGTCCTCTTGTCAGTTGAAAATCTCTTGCTACAAAAAGTTCACTTGACAAAGCCTTATATTGACCCTGGATGTATTTATATAAGGTAATCATATCTCCTCTTAGACGCCTTTTTTCTTCATAACTTAGCCCCTCCATTCCCCTTATTAGTTTTGTAGCCCTTCTCTGTACTTTTTCCAGCTCTAAAATGTATTTTTTATGAGGTGGTGCCCAAAATTGTACTCCATATTCCAAATGAGGACGTACTAGAAATTTGTATAGTGGCAGAATTATATCTTCTTCCCTGGCTTCTATACCCTTCCTAATACATGCTAATATTTTATTTGTCTTTGCAGCCGCTGCTTGGCTTTGAGCGCTGTTACCTAGGTGGTTGTACACTAGTACTCCCAAATCCCTTTCAATATCTGATACCCCTAGATTTGCTCCATTAAGATTATAGATTGCTTGGCTATTGTTCCTTCCCAAATGCATAACCTTACATTTATTTGTATTAAATCTCATCTGCCATTTAGCCGCCCATTTCTCTAATTTATGCAAATCCTTTTGTAGGGAAAGTACATCATTATCTGATTTTATTACCTTGCACAACTTAGTGTCATCAGCAAAAATGGAGACACTACATTCGAGTCCTACTTCAATGTCATTAATAAATATGTTAAAAAGGAGAGGACCTAATACTGAACCTTGAGGAACCCCACTTATCACATTAGACCAATCGGAGTATGTTCCATTCACAACAACCCTTTGCTTCCTGTCTTTTAGCCAGCTCTCGATCAATGAGCAGATATTTACTGCAATTCCTGTATCCCTTAGTTTGCTCACTAGTCTTCCATGAGGTACTGTATCAAATGCCTTTGAAAAATCTAAAAAGACTACATCCACTGAATTGCCCTGATCCAAGTTCCTACTAACCTCCTCATAAAAACTAATTAGATTGGTCTGACACGACCTATCCTTCATAAATTCATGTTGACTGCGACCTATGATCCTGTTCAAATAGACATATTCTTGTATTCTGTCCCTTATTAACCCTTCTAAAAGCTTCCCAACTACAGAAGTGAGGCTCACTGGTCTATAATTCCCCGGATTTGCTCTAGATCCCTTCTTAAATATAGGTATCACCTCTGCTTTTCTCCAGTCATCTGGTAGAGACCCTGTAGTGAGTGTGTCTTGAAAGATTAGATATAATGGTTTGGCTATTACAGAACCCAGCTCCCTCAGTACCCTTGGATGTATTCCATCAGGACCTGGGGCTTTATTAACATTTATTTTCTCCAACCTCTTTTGTATTACTTCCTGCGTTAACCAATTATTTAGCAAAGGTAGTGTAGCCCCATTATGTTGCGGTGTCCCAACCACCGGTATCTCCCTTGTGTAAACCGATGAAAAGAACCTATTTAGCTCATCTGCCTTTTTCTGGTTACTAATTATCAGATGGCCTGTGTCACATTGTAATGGTCCTATCGATTCCTTCCTGGCCTTCTTCCAATTAATATATTTAAAAAATATTTTAGGGTTAGTCTTACTTTCCATTGCAACTGACTTCTCATTTTCTATTTTAGCCAGTCTAATAGCCCTTTTGCAAGACTTGTTGATTTCCTTATAGTCACATAAAGCTGCCTCTGTTCCCTCCTTCTTGTATAATTTAAATGCATATTTCTTTTTCCTCATCATAATCTTTAAGTCATTGTTAAGCCACATGGGATGTGATTTACTCCTATTCATTTTATTTCCACATGGTACATGCTGATGAGTATCTTTATTTAGTAAGGATTTGAATGTTGTCCATTTATTTTCAGTATTCTTCCCTGTAAGTTCTTTGTCCCAGTCTATGGGCCTCATTCTATTAGCGGCCGTAAATCGGCCGTAAGGCTGCGATTCCTTGCGGGGGTTCAGTTAACTCGCGATTCTATTATACGGCCCGCAAGGATCTCATCTTACGGCCAGCCGCATATCTTGGAACCGGCCGTAAGCTGTGAAATCTAAAAACGCAAAAATAAATTCAAGCCTGCCCTGTACAGCTCTGTAAATGCTAGGGATCATATTGGGGGACATGAGGATTAAAAGTAACCCACTCTCAAGCTTGCACATCAGCCCAAACCCGAGTTCAAATTAACTGTTTATTTTCCGGCTACGGCGTGGGTGTGTCTGAGGTGCTCCAAGCACTCTGGACTTTTTACATGGATATTTTACGGATATTAAAAATAAAATATTTTACGGATTTGAGTATAGGATAATTATGTGCTATTTTTTCTAACACCTAAAATCCCTTTATAGTCTTCTCAAAGTGCAGGATGGCTTTATTTGAGCTATTTTATGTGCTTAATTGGTGCTAGCGGGACCTCTTTCCTGCAAGTAAGCAGCGGCTCGTTTTTAGCCTTGCAGAGAGGTTTCCCGGAGCAATTGAATTGCAAATAGGAATTTCTTACGGCCGAAATTCTTGCGGCCGTTTTAGATCAAAGGCTTTCCTCTGGCGCGAGCGGCCGCAAGAGATAGCAAGGCACCGTCCGCAAGCCTGCCGGAGCCCCCGGCCGTAAGGGAATAGAATAGCCGAATAGCTTGCGGCCGGTCCTTGCGGCCCCGCAACGGCTGCAGCCGCTAATAGAATGAGGCCCTATATGTTGTATTGCTGCCCGTAGCCCATTAAAGTTAGCCCTTTTAAAATTTAGAGTTTTTGTTGGCCCCTTACAACTTTGTTTTTTGTATACAATCTCAAATGAGACTGTGTTGTGATCACTGTTCCCCAAGGCTTCCCCTATTTTTACATTTGATATTATATCAATATTACTTGTGATGACTAAATCCAAGATGGCCCCATTTCTAGTAGGTTCTTGTATTACCTGGGCCAGATAATGATCCCTGAGTGTACTCAAGAACCTGCTGGTCTCATTTATCCAGTTTATATCAGGGTAATTAAAGTGTCCCATTATTAGAACTTGCCCATGCTTAGCTGCATTTCCAATCTGTAACAATAATTGTATTTCCTCACTTTCAGCTATATTTGGGGGTTTATAGCATACTCCCACCAATATGCGTTTAGAATTAGCTCCTCCACTATTTAGCTCAACCCACAAAGATTCAATGATGCAGTTAGTGCCAGCATAAATATCTTCTCTGACTATAGGCTTAAATTCAGGCTTAACATAAAGACAGATCCCTCCACCTCTTTTACCATTTCCCCTATCTTTCCTAAATAGGATATAACCATCCAGATTAACAGTCCAGTCATGAGATTCATCCCACCATGTTTCCGTAATCACATATATAGTTGTGAGCGTACGAGTCGTTGCTCACGCTTGCGGGCTCGCGTAGCAAGCCCGCAAGAACTGCGTCCCTCGCGAAGCGAGGGACGCAGTTCCCCGCAAATGCGGGTCCTCGCGAAGCGAGGGCCCGCATTTGCGGTGGTGGAGGCTCAACGTCGGCTGTGTTAACACACACATACACACACACGACTTTTTAACAGAATAAACCCAACCGCCCAGCCAACAAAAACCCAACAACGTCCCCGCAAATGCGGATCCTCGCGAAGCGAGGGTCCGCATTTGCGGTGGTGGGAGCATCCCAACATCGGCTGTGTTAACACACACATACACACACACACAACTTCATAACAAAAAAAAACTCAAAGTCGCCTCACACCCGCTTACACCCAGACACACAGACGCAAGACTTAACAAAAAAACAGTAAAAAAGGCCCTTCACACGCTCTTAACACACATACGCACGACTTAGAAACAAATACACTGCGTCGTACACGTAAAAGCTAACTGCGTATATCGCAAAAAAATACGGCAACATCGCAACAAAATACGGCCGCATCGGAAAAAAATACGGCCGCGAAAGACCCATTCCAACCGCCGCGCATCAAAACATCACAAACAGAAGAAATAAACACAACAAACACATAAAAAGCTTACTTACAGCACGGGGGGGCATCCAGCACCTCCAAAACTTCATTTACACGTCCATTTAAGTCCAAAACAAAGAGTTTAAACGGCCGAAAATCGGCTAAGCGAGAGAAAAAATGGCCGCCGAACAAAACGAAAACGAGGCTCCAGACGTAACTACACTACACTTACTCGCAATAATGAAACACATACTATGCGGAACGGATCACACTCATATTAAACACCATTTTAACCACTACTACGCACAAAATGGCGGATGGAACGCAAATTGGAAGCTGGAACGCAAATAGCGCATGCGTATTGCGTTCTAACGGTCTAACTTTCCAGAATGTTCTACAAGTTTATAAATACTGCCTATTTGACAGAGAAAAATACATTTCTCCTCAGGTGATGAACAGAGTGACTTCAGACATAACTGCTGCTAAAACTTGAGAAGATAATTTACTACTTTACATTGTGCAAATTACAACTGAGAGGTAAGCAATAATATATTACATTTTATTATCAAGACAGGACATCAAAAAAAAAATTTAAATAAGAAAAAGAGGTTTATGTATACTGACATGTGACACGCACATATATGCGTATAATGTATACTGACAAGTGACACGATCATTTATGTGTATAATGTATACTGACATGTGACACGCACATTTATGTGTATAATGTATACTGACATGTGACACGCACATTTATGCGTATAATGTATAGTGACATGTGACACGCACATTTATGTGTATTGCCCCTGCAACAAAATTATCTTAAAACAAACTAATTAAACAACTACATTTAAATTACATTAGAAAAAAATAAGTTGGGACTATTAAAATATGACTCATGTATACTGATATGTGACACGCACATATATGTGTATCATCTATAGTCACATGTCACACACACATTTATGTATGTTGGCCAAAAATACAAATAAGGTTAATTTAACAATTAAAATATGATTCATGTATAGTGATATGTCACACGCACACAAAAAAATTACTTTCAACTATGGAAATGTGCTTCATGTATGTGACATATGTGTGTAGCCCCCACCAAAAAATAATGTTAATTCAAAATAATTACAGAAGTATATTTCAATGAAATTAATTTACTGCAATTCAATAGATCACCTAAAGCTCAATCTTTCTACTTTTTTTAATATTCAAACAGACTCTGCATCAACAGCGTCTCTCAACAATTTGCACCGTGCATTGTGAAGCACAATTCCTTTTAAAGAACACCAACAAAGAAGAAGAGGTAAGATACAAAAATACTTTAAATGCTGAAAAGGCCATGCTTTGTTAAATAGAAATAAAAAATTCTATAATTCACTATTTCACTTTATTTTTCAAACAGACACTACAAGAAGACCGGCGGATTAAGATTGGCAGGAGGGGACCCTCTGTCATTCCACACTTCAATCAAGGTAAAGTATTAAGTATAAAAAAGAACCGAACCATGAGCCTTATTCAATTGTGAGTTGGCCAATTGAATAGGGCTTTATATAAGCACATAATAGATTTTTTAGACAGACATTTTTAGTTACTGAACTTCTAACCACAATCAAGGTCTTCACTAACTAAAAACTTCTGTCAAAAAATATTTTATGTGCTTATATAGAGCCCTATTCAATTGGTCAAAACGCAATTGATTCAGGACCTAAATATGTTTAATGGGCGAGGGCCTCATTCAAATGTGATTTGCCCATTTCAATAGGGCTCTATATAAGCACAGAGCATATTTTTGAACAGAAGTTTTTAGTTAAAAACTTCTGTAAAAAAAGATGCTCTGTGCTCATATTGAGCCAAATTCCATTGCGAAAAACCAAATTCAATGAGGCCCTCACAATATAACAAATCCAGCAACCAAAGGCCCTCATTCAATTGATATTTTGGACAATTCAATAGGGCTCGAAAGAAGCACATTTAGAACCCTATTGAATTGGCCAAACTGCAATTGAATGAGGGCCAAAGGATGCAACATATGGTACACACAAACTGGTACACACAAAACAGGATTGTAACAAACACATAGCAAACTAAATTCATATTCTTTTTGTTTAACAACCTATAACCATTAGAAAAAACACTACATAAGTATAACAAAAGTGGTGCCCATCAAACAGGATTGTACGAAAACTCACACAAACACATAGCAAACTACATTTAAATTCTTATTTAATGTTTAACAACCTATAAGCCTTAGAAAGAAGCCTAAATAAGCATACCAACATTGGTGCGCACCAAACAGGATTGTATGAAAACTCACACAAACACATAGCAAACTACATTTACATTCTTATTTTATGTTTAACAACCTATAAGCATTACAAAACAACATTAATAAGCATACCAACAGTGGTGCGCACCAAACAGGATTGTATGAAAACTCACACAAACACATAGCAAACTACATTTAGATTCTTATTTTATGTTTAACAACCTATAAGCCTTAGAAAGAAGCCTAAATAAGCATACCAACAGTGGTGCGCACCAAACAGGATTGTATAAAAACTCACACAAACACATACCAAACTACATTTACATTCTTATTTTATGTTTAACAATCTATAAGCCTTAGAAAAAGGCCTAAATAAGCATACCAAAAGTGGTGGGCACCAAACGGGATTGTTGAAAAACAAAGAAATAATGTCATTTTTTAGTTCATACAAATACATTCAAAGAAAATTACATTTTCATTTTTATTTTATATCAGATACTGCGTCAAAAACATCGGACCAGGAGTTTCAACTGAGGACCAGACCAGCGGACGAGGACTTTCAACAGAGGACCAGACCATTGGACGAGGACTTTCAACAGAGGACTACACCATCGGACGAGGACTTTCAACAGAGGACTACACCATCGGACGAGGACTTTCAACAGAGGACCAGACGATTGGACGAGGACTTTCAACACAGGACCAGACCATCAGACGAAGGCTTTCAACACAGGACCAACAAAGATTCTGCTTCAAATCAAACTTCAACCAAGGTACAGTATAACAAGTAAAAAAAAAAAAAAATTATTAATATTCTTCTTTAATGTTTAACCACCTATAAGCCTTAGAAAAAAGCCTACAGAAGCATACCAAAATTGCGGCGCACCAAAAAGGATTGTAGAAAAACACAGACATAATGCCATTTTTTCATTAATACAAAGACATTCAAATAACATAACATTTTCATTTTTATTTTATAACAGATACTGCGTCAAGAACATCGGAACAGGAGTTGGAACTGAGGACCACACCAGAGGACGAGGACTTTCAACAGAGGACTACACCATCGGACAAGGACTTTCAACACAGGACCAGACCATCGGACGAAGGCTTTCAACACAGGACCAACAAAGAATTTTGCTTGAAATCAAACTTCAACCAAGGTACAGTATAAAAAGTAATATCTATCATCTATCTCTTATTTGTCTTTTAGGGCCAATAATCTTTAACAGTAAATACAAACTTCAATGTAAACTTAAAAAATAAATTGGCATAGTCCAAAAAAAGTCTAAAAACACAGAATCTATACAATTTGTCATTGTAACATTCCAGTCCTAAACCCTAATTTTATTGCCATTTGACAAATTTAATAGTGCTGTAAATAAGGACATAACATCTTATTGAAAAAACCCTTTTTAGTTACTGAAACACTTGCTTTTGGATACATGTTTAATAAATAAAAATTTCTTTAAAAAATTACCTGATGGCCTTATTTAGACTTTTATTCAATTGACCACATTGAAATTGATTAAGTATAAAATGTTAACACACTATTGATAACTATTTGTCATGAAAAACAACTTAACATCTCAAAATAAACTAATGGTACATTATTTTATTTTTACAGATTAACATGGCTGATAACGAGAGTAAACAAGAAAAGAAAAGACGCCAAGCTAGAGAACGACGACAGAGAGCAGACAGCCAGCAGACACCAGAGAAGAAGGAAATTCGACGAGAAAAAGAACGCAAAAGAATTGCAAGCAAAAGACTGTCACTTGCAGAAATTAAAGATATGTCAAAAAAAGCAACAAAGAAAATAAAGCATTTACAACCTGTTGCTCAAACATCAGATGACATTTTACCAGAAAAAATACAAGAGATACCAAAAAAAGCAACAAAGAAAACAAAGCATTTAGAACCGTTTCATGAAACATTACATGACATTTTACCTCAAACAATACAACATATACCAAGAAAAGCAACGAAAAAAACAAAACATTTAGAACCTGTTGTTGAAACATTATATGACATTTCACCTGATGAATATGAAAGTCAAAATCCTATATGCTTTGCAAATTGTCCTCTACTCAAGTCTTTAGCAGTAGAGGTTCATAGTTGTGGGGACATGACTACTCAATGTCAGTTTTGTGAGGCTTATTATTTTAAACAGGAGAGACCCAGAGATGGACAATGTATTAGTTGTTGTCAAAAAGGCAAGTTCAAACTTCCAGAAAGGAAAGAATTTCCAATTTATTTACAAAATATTATGACTGAACCTACTTTTCCAAACTACAAAAATTTTAAGACAAACATAAGATCCTACAATAGTGCCATATCCTTTGCATCCATGGGGGCAACATTAGCTGCTAATGTACCAGGACATGGTCCTTACTGTTTTAAAGTCCAAGGACAAATTTATCATCGCACTTCCCATTTACATCCAGAGGAAGGAAATAAAAGAAAATTCGCTCAACTATATGTCCTAGATACAATGGAAGCTGTTGACCAACGTATGCAGATGGAAGAAAATAAAAAATGCTTACCCACTGTTTTCATAGAGCTAAATAACATTATGGACAACAATCCCTACAGTAAAGCTTATAAAAAATTGGCAGAAGTAGAAAATGAACAACTACTTCATGCACAAACACATCAATTACCAATGCCGAAGGTTAATATGGTGCTTAAAAGAGACAGACATACTGATAAACGTCGTTATAACTTGCCAACAACAAATGAGGTTGCAATGGTGTTTCAGAATGATGAAGGAGAACCACCATTTCAAAGAGACATTCGAATATATCCTAGAAATGAGGACCAACCGTTTATTAATATGAGTATCTTAAGTCCAAATTTAGATCCAATGACATATCCCATCTTTTTCCCACACGGAGAAGCAGGTTGGCAACCAAAATTAACTCTTCCCAGTTACCCAAATGCTAAAGCCAGAATCCGAAATAATGTTTCTATGCTTGAATTTAAAGTAGCTCAAATTGCCATTCGCAATGTATTTAATCCAATTTTATGTGGTGGGAAACTAACACAACAATGGATTATTGATTCATATTTGCAAGTTGAGGCAAATAATTTAAACTTTATCAAATATCAACAAGATAAACTCTGTGTAGAACAATATTCTGGACTCATGGACTATGTTGCTGACGTGGCTACAAGCAGAGACATGACAGCTGGCAAAGCCATCATTTTACCATCTTCCTTTCAAGGATCTCCTCGGAATATGAGAGAAAGATACAATGATGCTATGGCTATTGTGACAAAATTTGGCAAACCCGATTTATTTGTGACATTTACATGTAATCCACAATGGCCAGAAATTACACTAAATCTACTTCTTAGACAAACTGCTTCAGATCGACCAGATTTAGTAGCCAGAGTTTTTAAGATTAAATTAAATGAATTAATACGTGACTTCACTATAAATCAGTTATTTGGCAAATGTCTTGCTTATGTATATACCATTGAATTTCAAAAAAGAGGCCATCCACATGCACATCTTCTAATAATACTTCAAGAAAAAGAGAAATTAGATACTTCAGACAAAGTGGATGCAGTCATTGTTGCTGAACTACCAGATCCAGAACTATATGGTAGACTATATGAAATTGTTACTCATCGCATGATTCATGGACCCTGTGGTGAACTTAATCCACAATCACCATGTATGGAAAATAATAAATGTTCCAAAGAATTTCCAAAAGATTATAGAGACAAAACCTATGCCAATTGTGATGGATATCCACTTTATAAAAGAAGAGAAGGAGATAGTGCCATTATTCGTGGAAAAAAAGTGGACAATAGATATGTAGTACCCTACAATCCACATTTACTCATGAAGTACAACGCCCACATCAACGTAGAAGCCTGCACTTTCATCAAATCCATTAAATATGTCTACAAATATATTTACAAAGGTTACGATGCAGCTACTGTAGTCGTCAAAAGTGCAGACAACCCTGAAAGTAGTGAGTTAGTACATGATGAACTTGCATCTCATGTAGATGCTCGCTATGTCAGTGCGCCAGAAGCTATGTGGCGGCTTTTAAAATTTGAAATGCATGATAGATCACATGCAGTATATAGGTTAGCAGTACATTTGCCACAACGACATTTAGTCTATTTCCATGCTGGAAATGAAATGAATGCATTGGCCCAAAGTGAAGATCGTCACACTACACTAACTGCATGGTTTGCATTAAATTCCACTGATGCTGAAGCAACACAATACTTATATATTGAAATTCCATATCACTATGTTTTTGTGAATGGATTATGGAGACCAAGAAAAACCAGAGGCAATAAAATTATTCCAAGAATTTACACAGTCAGTCCAAGAGATGTGGAACGTTTTTGCTTACGGATATTACTTTTAAATGTTCCTGGAGCACAAAGTTTTGAACACTTAAGAACTGTTAATGACATTGTATATGAATCCTTCCATTTAGCTGCAAGACATAGAAACTTACTCGCTGATGATACAGAGTGGGAAAGATGTTTAGAAGAAGCAGCACAATGTCAAATGCCACGACAGATGAGAGAACAATTTGCTTTTATTTGTATCTTCTCAAATGCTCCAAATGCATTAGCTTTGTGGGAGACTTTTAAAAGTAATATGGCTGAAGACTTTATGCGACGATACAATGAACCCATTGCACACTTAAAAGCATTAATGGAAATCCAAGAAGTCTTTTTAACTCATGGATTAAGTTGTGCAAGTTTTAATTTGCCTGATCCAGGTCTTATAGATGACATTAACTTTGAAGACTATGACATTCAACTACAAGCAGAAAGAACAGAAGAAAGACTTGCAACTTTAAATACACTACAATTGCAAGCATTTCATGCCATTAAAAATGCTATAGATGATGACATGGTGACAGAGCGTTATTTCTATCTTGATGGACCTGGCGGATCAGGAAAAACATATTTGTACAATTTATTAATGAGTTCAGTACGAGCACAAGGAAAAATAGCAATGGCGTTTGCCACTACTGGAATTGCTGCACTTTTATTAGAAGGTGGAAGAACTGTTCATAGTGGATTTAAACTGCCAGTGCCTATTTTAGAAAATTCTGTGTCAGATATTCGCATGACATCCTTACAAGCAAAGAAATTGAAGAAATGTAAATTAATTATAATAGATGAGGCCACAATGATGTCATGCTATGCCCTCCAATGTATTGACCGTTTGCTTCGTGAAGTCATGGAGAATACTTTTCCATTTGGTGGAAAGGTAATGTTGTTGGGTGGCGATTTCAGACAAACATTACCTGTCGTTGTACATGGAAATCGAACTGACATTATCGAAACATGTATAAAGTCAAGTACAGTATGGAAACATTTTACCCATCTTCAACTGCAGCAAAATATGAGATCAGAAGGCCAAACTGATTTCAATGATTGGCTTATTAAAATTGGAGAAGGCAGAACAGAAAAAATACCACATTTACCTGATGACACTGTAGAGATCCCACCTCATATCATTTGTCAACAAGATATTATATCGGCTATATTTGAAGGGAGCATAAATAACGAAGAATATTCCGAGCTTGCCAACCAAGTCATACTGACGTGTAAAAATAAAGATGCATTAATCCTCAATAATGAAATCTTTAAAAAAATTTATGCACCACAAAGAAATTATCACAGTGCTGATTCTGTACTTGCTGATGACAATGAAAGTCAGGCTAACTTTTCGACTGAATTCATAAACTCTTTAACTCCTTCTGGAATGCCACCACATATTTTGCAGCTAAAGAAAGGTGCAATTATCATGTTACTGCGAAATATGAACCCCAAAAAAGGCCTATGCAATGGCACAAGATTAATTGTTCAACAATTAAAGGACCATTTTATAGATGCTGAAATTTTAACTGGGACCCATAAAGGAGAGAGAGTTTTCATACCAAGAATAGATTTAGCACCAAGTGAAAGTAGTCTCCCTTTTATACTTCAAAGAAGAAAATTTCCCATTATTATGGCATTTGCCATGACCATTAATAAATCACAAGGTCAAACTTTCAAATCTGTGGGTATTTTCTTGGAAGAACCAGTTTTTGCACATGGTCAATTGTACGTTGCGTTGTCACGGTGCAAAAATCCACAGGCTATTAAAGTTTACATTGAAAACAATGAAAGTCAAGGTGATTTATTAGAAGATGGACGTATTTTTACTAAAAACATTGTCTACTATGAAGTACTATAACTTTGAAGGATACAAATTAAAGATGCCAAGATTTTTTTAAAGCATTGCAAAATACATAACAATTGGTTGTTTAATTCAGTCATAATTAATGGAAGTCATGTTTATGAATGATTTGCCTCACAAAATACTTGCCTTGCATTGTTAGTAAAAATTATGTTAAAATGTTAAGTCACTATGTTAATGTTTCTAATGTTACAAGTTTAAAAAATATATTTTCAAGTTATTTCATTCAACAGATTACAAAGTGGATGTTAAGAGGTCAAGCACCTTTTAAGTCACAATGTAAATATTGTCTGTTATCTTAAGATTACTACCTACATTAATGTTTATCGCCAGTTTATGTGCTCAGTAATAAATTACTTTAATTACGTATGTTTTAAGAAGAGTTTTACTGTATACCTTCCTCTACATTCAATGTATATTCAAGTTAACAATTATTGTGATAAAAATTGAATTTTAATACTGATTAATTTAAATGTCAATTGTTTTTACATTCAAATGTTAATACTTTTAATAAAAAATTAGGTTACAAAATGTATTCACTATGTTCCTGTTTATAATGTTCAAAATTATACCAATGTTTTGTCAACTTCTAAACTTACATAAAAAATAAAGTTCAAGTTTAAAAATATATACTTTGATGGTTATTGCTTACATATAGTTTAAACTTCATGTTAAAATTTGCGACGTTTAAAGAAGGGTTTTTACTTTTTGCTTTCCTATTCATTCAATGTATATTAAAGTTAACAATTCTTCAGATACTAATTACATTTTAAAAAACCATTACACCAACATTTTACAAAAATACACGTTCATATTAAAATACTTACAAGGGTCACAAATATATGTTAATAACTAAACAACTTGACAAACATATACATCACATTGCCGTCATTTTTTGACGGGCAAGTCGCTAGTGCCTATTAAGCCCCATTTATCTTGTACTGCTAATATTTCTAGCTCATCCATTTTCCCAGGCAAACTTCTTGCGTTAGCAATCATACACTTTATGTTGCTATGGCTCTGCTGTTGTGAAGTGCCTGCCACTGTATTTGAGGCCCCTATTAATACCTCCCTACTTTCTATTGTAACCCTCCCCCTTCTCCTCCCCCATGGGTAACTAATTCATCCCTTTCCCTCTCTACCCTATTTACCCCAATACTTCTATATAGTCCCTCCCCCCCACCTACAAGTTTAAAAACTCCCTCAGCCGTTCTACCATCCTATCCCCTAGAACAAAAGCGCCCTCATCATTAAGGTGCAATCCATCCCTGCTATAGAGATTGTACCCAAGTGAGAAGTCAGCCCAGTGCTCTAAAAACCCAAAACCCTCTGCACTGCACCACTTTTTTAGCCATGCATTAACCTCCCTAAGCTCCTTTTTCCTCCCTGGGCTAGCATGTGGCACTGGTAGTATCTCAGAAAATACTACCTTGGAGGTCATTGCTTTAAGCTTATTCCCTAATTCTCTGAAATCATTCTTTAGGACGCTCCATCTTCCACTAACTTTGTCATTAGTACCAATGTGTACCAAGACCGCCGGTTCATTACCAGCCCCTCCCAATAATTTATCCACCCGATCCACAACATGCCGAACCCGAGCACCCGGGAGACAGCAAACTGTTCGATTGCTTTGATCTGGGTGACAAATTACCCTGTCTACCTTCCTAATAATAGAGTCCCCTACCACCAAAACATGTCTGTTGCTCTGCCTATTCTGCCCTCCCTCTCCTCCAGTAGAACTGTTCTCCCGGCTGTTAGAGGGAACAGCTCTATTTGGCATTGCCATTCCTGAATGGACATCCCCAACAGTTTCACTCAATCTGGCAAATCTGTTGGTGTTTGCCAACTCAGAACTGGCCTGCCTCCTCCTGTTCCCCCTGATTCCCCTTCTAACTGTAACCCAGCTACCTCCCTGACCATCCTCACTAGCCCCAGCTCCTCCCTCCATACTAGGCCCAGCTAAACTGAGCACCAACTCCCTTTCCAGTGTGACAATATTATGAAGTGTTGCAATTCTCCTCTCCAGATCTTCAATTTGAGCTTCCAAAGAGGCAACATGCTCACACCTGTCACAGAGGTATGGACCCTGGATCATCTGTTCCAGTAGTGCATACATTTGGCAGGATGTACACTGAGTGAGGTTTCCACTCTACTGACTCATGATTATCAGTTACAAAAATACAGTGAGAAAACAAATCAATGTATTTGTATAAAGATTTCTTTTCCACACCTTAAACCAAACAAAACAGAAACAATATGTACGTTTGTTTTCTGTTTTTTCTTATAATACCCCTTTTCTTTGGATTTCCTCCTTTTATTTAATCTCCTACACACCAACTACACTTACACTAGAATGATTGCACGATCCCAAGCTCTCACTTTCCTTGCTAAAATAGACCCCGCCTACTCGCCTGTACAATGATAAATGAGCACAGGATAGAAAACCCTGTCCTGCCCCACAGAACCGATTCAACAGAAATCAACAAAATACACACAGATATAACTTACACAGGCCAAGCCACACCCACTCTCACCTGTACTCTGATTATTGCAACAGACAGAAAACTGTGCACTGACTTAGAGCGGATTCAAACCAGAACTCACACAAATGCACCCAGATATAACTTACACAGGCCAAGCCACACCCACACTCACCTGTACACTGATTAATGCAACAAGACAGAAAACTGTGCACTGACTTAGAGTGGATTCAAACCAGACCTCACACAAATGCACCCAGATATAACTTACACAGGCCAAGCCACACCCACTCTCACCTGTACTCTGATTAATGCAACAGACAGAAAACTGTGCACTGACTTAAAGCAGATTCAAACCAGACCTCACACAAATGCACCCAGATATAACTTACACAGGCCAAGCCACACCCACTCTCACCTGTACTCTGATTAATGCAACAGACAGAAAACTGTGCACTGACTTAGAGTGGATTCAAACCAGACCTCACACAAATGCACCCAGATATAACTTACACAGGCCAAGCCACACCCACTCTCACCTGTACACTGATTAATGCAACAGGACAGAAAACTCTGCACTGACTTAGAGCGGATTCAAACCAGAACTCACACAAATGCACCCAGATATAACTTACACAGGCCAAGCCACACCCACACTCACCTGTACACTGATTAATGCAACAAGACAGAAAACTGTGCACTGACTTAGAGTGGATTCAAACCAGACCTCACACAAATGCACCCAGATATAACTTACACAGGCCAAGCCACACCCACTCTCACCTGTACTCTGATTAATGCAACAGACAGAAAACTGTGCACTGACTTAGAGCAGATTCAAACCAGACCTCACACAAATGCACCCAGATACAACTTACACAGGCCAAGCCACACCCACTCTCACCTGTACTCTGATTAATGCAACAGACAGAAAACTGTGCACTGACTTAGAGTGGATTCAAACCAGACCTCACACAAATGCACCCAGATATAACTTACACAGGCCAAGCCACACCCACTCTCACCTGTACTCTGATTAATGCAACAGACAGAAAACTGTGCAATGACTTAGAGCGGATTCAAACCAGACCTCACACAAATGCACCCAGATATAACTTACACAGGCCAAGCCACACCCACTCTCACCTGTACTCTGATTATTGCAACAGACAGAAAACTGTGCAGTGACTTACACAGCGGATTCCATATATTTGGGGGTTTATAGCATACTCCTACCAATATTGTTTTGGAATTTGCTGCTCCACTAATTAACTCTACCAACAAACATTCAATATTATCACTAGTTCCAGCATAAATATCTTCTCTGACTAGAGGCTTAAATTCATGCTTCACATACAGACAAATCCCTCCTCTCCTTTTACTATTGCCCCTATCTTTCCTAAATAGGTTATAACCATCCAGATTAACAGTCCAGTTATGAGAGCCATCCCACCATGTTTCAGTAATGCCTATTAAATCCCATTTATCATTTACTGCTAATAATTCTAACTCTCCCATTTTTTCTGGCAAGCTTCTGGCATTAGCAAGCAAACACCTTATGTTATGAGTCTGTACTTCTGGAGTGCCTGCCACTATACTTGAGTTACTTAGCAGTACCTCCCTATTGCCTATAATAACCCTCCCCCCATCTCCTCCCACATGACTAGTTAATTAATTCCTTACCCCCTCTACACGTACTACCCCATTACTTCTATCTAGTTCCCCCCCCCCACACACACACACACACCTATTAGTTTAAAAACTCCCCTAGCCATTCGACCATCCTTTCCCCTAGCACAGCAGCTGCCTCGTCATTAAGGTGCAATCCATCCCTGCAATAGAGATTGTACCCTCGCTGTGGTGGTAGGTAAGGTGCTCCATAAAGCTTCTATAGGTCAACAAAAATATATGCACATGATCAGGTAACTCCTAGTGTTGTTAGACCACATTTCTAAGAAATATTTTTCTGCTCCTCTCTCTTAATAAAAGTCCCCCTTTTCTCCAGGTCAAAAAAGTAGCTGAAGGTGCCTACTGTATTTTGCTCCTGAGGCTTTGAACCTGCTGCATCAGTAGTTCTGTCACTGAATATTACAATTACACACATTCAAAATACAAAGCATTGCATCTTTCTCAGAGCTTGAACTATTCAAAATGACCACTAGATGTCATCAGAAATAAACATAGTTTAAAAGAAACCCATTGCTTAGCACACTTGAAATCCTGTTAAGACAATTTCTAGTTAAACAGAGGAAACACTGTAGAACATGAACATATATAGTGGAGGATAAAACAAACCATGCTGTTACTTGTAGTTTATCTTTGCATTTCTGCTAGAAACCTTTGGTTAAACACAGAGACACAGCATACAAAGGATACTGAACACACAGTGGGCACTAAAGTAAATAATTGTAAACAATACTAAGAGAAGCAAATTGCCAAAAGCACAAGGTTAGAACGGGAAACAATTCTATATAACAAGTCCCAGGTGAACCAATTATTGTTGGTGGAAAGCATTGTATTTAAACTGTCATGGCCACTTCAAAGTGAACAACAACAATCAATAAGATAAGTGGTATTTGTGCAAGTTGCAAAAGTCTGAGACTTTAGATTATTATTTGTAAAGGAGTGACCCTCACCTTCTCAAGATGCAGTGGTTCGTATCTCATCATAGTGATGGCATGTATATGTTTGGATAACGGTATTGGAAACAATTTTGCTTATTTGGGTTAAGGAGCTAAAAGTAAGAAAAATAAATGATCTAAAAGCACAAGTTTCACCTGAAATTAAACTTTTTTTTTATTAAAGATCGGTCTTGGAGAAGATTAACGATCAATTTAAAAGTTATGAAACTTGCATAGTTGGCCCATTACTCCATCATGTTTGTGGAGAGAGAAAGCAGTCCTTTTAAAATAGATTTGTCAGTGGCTCTGAGGTCTGAAAACAGTTTCCAGTTAAAGGAACATAAGTAAACAAAACAAAACGTACTTAAATGAATACAACATTTCAATGTTTAACCTTTTTGAGCTGGGGACTAGCTAGTTACCTTGGGGATCTCCTTTCAGATCCAGAACATTTGTAACAGTGTGATACCACATGCAAACAGTACGTTTTCATCTAGGTTTGCACTTACTTGAATTGACTACATTTTAAATGGACACTGTAACCCCCAAATCAAGTTATTGTTTTTTTAAGTTATCCTTAAAGAGCATGAAACATGTCTAACTTGTCTTATTCACTTTTTATAAAGGGGACCAATCATGGGAAAAATATATGTTGTGGGTTCTATATTTATATGCAAACAAGCAGCTCACACATATTATTTAGCTTCATTGATGTGCTATTTAGCATTACAGTCTGCTTGTCTGTCCCTGGTAGCAAAAATTAAGACCATCTTCCACTCTTAGCAAGCAATCTGGACCGCACATTACCATACTGAGTCGCACATTGGCATGCAAGAGCTGCAGAATCTACTATAAATATTTGAAACTGATTTACTCTAGAGGAAGCTGCCAGTACAACGTATAGTCAATTTGTAGTGCTCTTTAAAATGAAATCACCTTCCACAATATTATATCTATAAGTATGAATTATGACTAACAATGCTGAGAAACAGTGAGCTATAGGACTTTTAATTTCATAGACGTCTTTTTATATAGAGTATTGTAAAGAAGGGAAGTCACAGTGCGTACAACTGCACAATTGTGCGATATTATACAATGTAAAATGATTCTGACACTAAATATGTACACACTATAGCATAAATTGGCAGATGAAACAAAAACACAAATAAGGCAGTATGCTATAGTAGTCATGAATCTATAAAAAACTTAAAGGGCCACTGTAGATTGGGAAAAACATTATATGTTTATGAAATTTGCAACAAATTAACAATATTTTTAAGTTAATATTTAAATCTATACTGCTTGTGTGTAAAATAATTAATGTTTGTGCCTACCATACTTCAAGCTGGCTTGCAAACTGAAAGGGAATGTTCTCCTAATTTATATTAATTTATCAAGAGTTAAAGGTGGGGGAGGGAGGAGGGAAGAGAAATTGTTAATTGATTCATTGCTGGATTTATGAAAGATGTCAGTACAGGACTCAGCAGATGAAGCTTTGTAACCACACCCTTGTGTCCTCAAAAAGGAAGTGTGACTATATTGGCAGCTTACATAAATAAACATTTTCTCTGAAAATGCTTTAGTTTCCATAACTTACATAACTACTACTGTTGTTAGCATGTTGTATATTTCACAAACGTAAAGCTTTTTGCTAATATTTGGGAATTCTTTAAATACAGCTTTTATAGCAGCTCTTTCTGAGAATACTATATTAAAAACCAGCATGAGCAATTCAAAGAAAGACAAATCCACTCATTCATTTTTGGAAGAACCTAATAAAACATAACCAATTTTATTTTTTATTTCAGAATTCCTTACTTCTACTATCTATCTCCTACCTAAACCTTGATACAACTCAACCTTTTAAAATCCAAGTAGCCTTAAAAACTTAATGGATGCCTTTTAACAAGATCTCAAGGAGTCAGTTGAAAGCTGATTAAATGTGTTGGTATCCATTGGAAGTCGTATGGATTATTTATATGATTCTGTCACAATTTTGTAATTAGGATTGTATTTATTATTTCCAGTAAAAAAAATGTATTTCACCATTGGAGCCTATGCTTTCTCTTATGTTTTGCTTTGTAGAATACCTTGGAATACCTGCAAGGAGATTGCAGCAGATCTATTCATGGTGAAGGAGTGATGATTGAAGATTATGGTATAGACATATGGTATATATCATCATTTGGAGTAAACACCTCTCATATTTTGGATCTTTTATAAAAGGACTTAATTAATCCTTAATTAAGTGCGTTTATAACATTTTGCATTACCAATACACAATAGCTTAACATACACAAATCTTTTCACATCCTTGATTGTGCATTTTCCAATATTTTTCAATTATCAAGGATAACACAGGAAAAGGTATCAGACAACAGACTGGGACAAAGTACTGTCAGATTAAATACAGAAAAATAGACAACCTTTAAGATATTGCCAAATAATAATACATTTAATAATAAATACATAATAATAAAAGTAGAAGTGCATCACAGCCTATGTGGCACTGTAATGCAAGTAAAGCTTACATAGTTACATAGTAATTGAGGTTGAAAAAATACTTTTATATAAGCCAACATTTTGGCTAACAGGCTTAAGGCGATTATCGGAGGATTCATTTCTCAACACTAAAATGGATTTATTCCCAACATACAAGGCACTTATAACATCAGAAGACTTAATATCATATGTAAAAGTGAAAAAGATACCTTCACTGTTCCTGTCCCTAGACGCAGAAAAAGCATTTGATATGGTAGGTTAGGAGTTTATGGACCTGACTTTGTCTAGCCATGGTCTAGGGTCCTTTGCCTCTAGTGCCATTCACATACTCTATGCCTCACCAGTGGGTTTTGTCACAGGTATTGGTTAAAGTTCATATAAATTCAAGATCTCAAATGGTACAAGCCAAGTGTGTCCCTTGTCTCCTATAATTGTTGTACTTCTGCTGGTGCCACTTATAGGTTTGATTAATAAATCAACTGTTTTTTATGGTATAAAAATAGGCCAGAAGGAACATACAGTGGATATAAAAAGTCTACACACCCCTTTTAAAGGGTCAGGTTTCTGTGCTGTAAAAAAATGAGACAAAGATAAATCATTTCAGAACTTTTTCCACCTTTAATGTGACCTATAAACTGTACAACTCAATTGAAAAACAAACTGAAATCTTTTAAGTAGAGGGAAGAAAAAATATAAAAATAAAATAATATGGTTGCATAAGTATGCACACCCTTAAACTAATACTTTATTGAAGCACCTTTTGATTTTATTACAGCACTCAGTCTTTTTGGGTATTAATCTATCAGCATGGCACATTTTGACTTGGCATGATTTGCCCACTCTTCTTTGCAAAAACACTCCAAATCTGTCAGATTGCGAGGGCATCTCCTCTGCACAGCCCTCTTCGGATCACCCCACAGATTTTCAATCGGATTCAGGTCTGGGCTCTGGCTAGGCCATTCCAAAACTTTAATCTTCTTCTGGTGCAGCCATTCCTTTGTTGATTTGGATGTATGCTTTGGGTCGTTGTCATGCTGAAAGATGAAGTTCCTCTTCATGTTCAGCTTTCTATCAGAAGCCTAAAGGTTTTGTGCCAATATTGACTGGTATTTGGAACTGGTCATTATTCCCTCTATCTTAACTAAGGCCCCAGTTCCAGCTGAAGAAAAACAGCCCCAAAGCATGATGCTGTCACCACCATGCTTCACTGTGGGTATGGTGTTCTTTTGATGATGTGCAGTGTTGTTTTTTCACCAAACATATCTTTTGGAATTATGGCCAAAAAGTTAAACCTTGGTTTCATCAGACCATAACACATTTTCCCACATGCTTTTGGGAGACTTCAGATCTGTTTTTGCAAAATGTAGCCTGACTTGGATGTTTTTCTTCGTAAGAAAAGGCTTTCGTCTTGCTGCTCTACCCCAAAGCTCAGACATATGAAGAATACAGGAGATTGTTGTAACATGTACCACACAGCCAGTACTTGCCAGATATTCCTGCAGCTCCTTTAATGTTGCTGTAGGCCTCTTGGTAGCCTCCCAGACCAGTTTTCTTCTGGTTCTTTGTAATGTCACAGTTGTACCATATTTTCTCCACTTGATGATGACTGTCTTCAATGTGTTCCATGGTATATCTAATGCCTTGGAAATTCTTTTGTACCCTTCTCCTGACTGATACCTTTTAACAATGAGATCCCTCTGATGCTTTTGAAGCTTTCTGTGTACCATGGCTTTTGCTATGGGATGCGACTAAGAAAATTTCAGGAAAGACCAACTAGAGCAGCTGAACTTTCTTTGGGGTTAATCAGAG
This sequence comes from Discoglossus pictus, assembly GCA_027410445.1. Lineage (NCBI taxonomy): Eukaryota > Metazoa > Chordata > Amphibia > Anura > Alytidae > Discoglossus > Discoglossus pictus. The sequence continues at coordinate 175,570,781 of CM050165.1, read as the reverse complement.
GCACTTTAAATGATGGCAGGTGTATGCTGACTCCTATTTAACATGATTTGGAATGTGATTGCTTAATTCTGAACACAGCTACATCCCCAGGTATAAGAGGGTGTGCAGACTTATGCAACCACATTATTTTTCTTTTTTCTTTTTCTTCCCTCCACCTTAAAGATTTCAGTCTGTTTTTCAATTGAGTTGTACAGTTTATAGGTCACATTAAAGGTGGAAACATTTCTGAAATGATTTATCTTTGTCCAATTTTTATACAGCACAGAAACCTGACATTTTAACAGGGGTGTGTAGACTTTTTATATCCACTGTAGACTCTCTGCATTTGCAGATGACATTATGATCTCATTAGAGAAACCTGTTACTTCATTAAGCAATCGTTTTAAACTGTAAACTTAATTGGCCAAATCAGAAGCTATTAACATCAGTCGTGAAGATTTACAACAATTGAAATATAAATATTCTTTCAAATGGCAAGCGTCGGTGAAACATCTGGGTATTGTTCTAGAAAATGATTTAAGAAACACAATCAGTACTGACTAAAAATCAGTATATAAGAATATTATAGATACGATTAATACTTGGAAGGGATTAAATATATACTGGTTTGGAAGATTAATGGCTACAAAAATGACATTACTTGATGCATTCCCTTCCAAATTCCTACAAATTTGTTATATAACTTGCAAAATATAATAGATAACTACATCCACAATTCCAAAAGAATTAGAATTAAAAAAAAACTTTGGATGGAAAAGAGGTTTAAGGAAGGAGGGATGGCTTAACCTACAATAAAAAAATACCACAAATCTATTTTAATAACAATTTTGTTTAAATGGCTTGATCCAATAGAAGAAAATAAGGGGCTTCAAATTGAAAATGAACTAATGGGATTAACAGATATTAATTTCATAATTTACCAAAATAAACCAAAAATTCATGATACAACTGATGTTAATTAGGGGAGGGATTAAATATCTTAGTGAATTATTTGTGGATAAGAGATTCATTACATTAGATGAATTAAAACAGATTGATATATTTTTGGATAATATTTGGCTGGAGTATATCTCCCTTAAGACTATATTAAAGGACAGTGGTTTCTATTCAATTGAATCTAGGAATTTGACATATTATGAGAAAATAATTTTACTCACCGAGAGAAACCATGTGATCTCTAAATGCTACAATAGCTTAAGATCCATACAAACAGGAATAACAATGAAATGTATGGAAAGATGGGAAGAGGAATTAAATATGAGCTGGCCCACAGACACCTGGTATAGTGCATTTGCTTTTACAGATAGATTTATAAAGAATTCTGCCCATAGGGAACTGTATTACAAAATATGTAATAGATGGCACTTTACACCATTAAAGATGGCACAGATGACAAAGGAGGAACATCTTAAATATTGCTGGAGGGACTGTGATCAAGTTGGAACCTATGCTCATATCTAATGGTTTTGTCCACTGATTCAAAAATGTTGGTTGAAATGTTTGCACCAAATCTCAAATGTGATTACATTTCCCACTAACCTTCTCATAGAAATTAATTAGGTTTGTTTGACATGACGTACTGTATCCCTCATAAATCTATGTTGACTCCTACATATTCTTGTATATTATCCCTTATTAACTCATCTAAAAATTTTCCCACTACAGAAGTGAGGCTCACTGGTCTATAATTCCCTGAGTTTGCTCTTGCTCCCTTCTTAAATATAGGTATCACCTCTGCTTTTTGCCAGTCACCTGGTATGGTAGTGACCCTGTGTTCAGTGAATCTTGAAAAATAAATATAATGGTTTTGCTAATACAGCACTTAGTTTCTTATTTTTGCTGAAGTTGGTGTAGCCTCAATATGTTGCAGTGTCCCAACCACTGGTACCTCCCTTGTATATACCGAAGTAAAGAACCTATTTAGCTCATCTGCCTTTTCCTGGTCACTAATTATCAGACAGCCTGTTTAACATTGTAATTTTCCTATAACTTACTTCCTAGCCTTCTTCCCATTAATATATTTAAAACATATTTTAGGGTTAGTCTTGATCTCATTTGCAACTGATTTTTCATTTTCTATTTTAGCCAGTCTAATAGCACTTTTGCAAGCCCTGTTGATTTCCTTGTACTTGCATAAAACAGTCTCTGTCCCCTCTTGTTTGTATGAATTAAATGCCTACTTTTTGCTCCGTATCGTAATCTTTAAATCATTATTAAGCCACATTGGATGTGATTTACTCCTTTTACTTTTATTCCTACATGGTATATGCCGATGATTATGTATATTTAGTAATGAATTAAATGTTGTCCATTTATGTTCAGTATTTTTACCTATCAGTTCTCTGTCTCAGGCTATACTTTGTATTGCTGCCCTTAGACCGTTAAAATCTGCCCTTTTAAAACTAAGAGTTTGTGTTAGCCCCTTACAGTATTTTTTTTTTATTCAATCTCAACTGATACTGTGTTGTGATCACTGTTTCTCAAAGGTTGCCCTATTTCAATATTATTTGTGATAACTAAAACCAAGATAGGTTCATTTCTAGTAGGTTCTTGTATAACCAGGGCCAGATAATGATTCCTGAGGGTACTCAAGAACCTGCTCCCCTTAGCTGAACTGCTGGTCTCAGTTATCCAGTTTATTTAAGGGTGGTTAAAATCTCCCATTATTAAAACTTGTCCAGTCTTAGCTGCATTTCCAATCTGTAACAATAATTGCATTTCCTCGCTATCAATTATATTTTGGGGTTTATAGCATACTCCAACCAATATTCTTTTGGAATTTGCTGCTCTGCTATTTAACTCTACCCACAAACATTCAACATTACCGCTAGTTCTACCATAAATATCTTCTCTGACTATAAGCTTATATTCAGGCTTAACATACAGACAAACCCCTCCTCATATTTTACTATTTCCCCTATCTTTCCTAAATAAGTTCTAACCATCCAGATTAACAGTACAGTCATGAGATTCATCCCACCATGATTCAGTAATGCCTATTAAATCCCATTTATCATTTACTGCTAATAATTCTAACTCTCCCATTTTTCCTGGCAAGCTTCTGGCATTAGCAAGCATCCACCTTATGTTATGAGTTTGTAGTTTTGAGGTGCCTGTCTCTGTACTTGAGTTACTTAGTAATACCTCCCTATTAACTATACTAACCCTCCCCCATCTCCCCCCCCATGAGTAGTTAATCCCCTCTACACTTTCTACCCCATTACATTCATCTAGTCCCTCCCCCCAGATTTGCATGTGCCTGCCCGAGTAATAACTGTGTTTCTCAGAATTCTGGGCAGGAAAAAAGTTTTTTTAACTTGTTTTAGATGTTCAAATATGAACACAAATGTACTATTTATTTACTGTACTTCTGTACAGTGGAGGGCTTCTATCGCTCTTTTGCCCACCATAAATTAAATGATTGTTGTGGTAAACTACTTTCCCACAAAATCTACTACACGAGCTAGGAACTGACCCCACACTGATGAGAGGCAGTTACATCCTTGTGTATGTTTCCTGTCTTGTACTGTATTTATCTTGAGCTTTGCTTAAAGCAAGCAAATGATTAAAAGAAGCCATATTTGAAATTGAATTTGGATTAAAGAACAAAGCCTCTGTAAGTACATTTGCATGTCCCAGTCCAGGTTCCCGGAGTGCAGTGTAATAACTGTATTTCTTGGAATTTTGTGCAGGAAACAAGTTATTTAACTTGTTTTAGGCGTTTAAATGTGAACACAAATACACAAATGTGCTATTTATTAACTATATATGTACATATATATAAATAAATAAATATGTATATATATATATATCACATATTATAATTGTCCTGCTACGAGTCATCGTCACGCTGTTTGCGTGGTCCATACGATTTAGCGGGCTTAGGCGCTCATCGCCCGGTGAGCCCCGCGCAGCGAGGCAAGCCGTTAAACCGTAGCACTTTTGCAATGAGCGCCGCAGGCGAGCTGTTAAAACGTATAAAAAAAATACGCAAGCGCCGCAGGCGCTCATTGCAGGCGAGCCTCGCAAAGCGAGGCGAGTCGTTAAAACGTAGAAAAAAAATACGGCCGCAAATCGCGAACATCAAAAAAAAAAAAAAACAACCATAAATACACACAGCACATACATAAAAACCTTACCAACAGCAAGAGGGAGGATCCACGACCTCAAAAAAGCAATTTACACCTTGATTTAACTGAAAATAAAAAAATTTAGACACTAAAAAAATCGTGAAGCGAGAGAAAAAATGGCGGCCGAACAACATGAAAACGAGGCTACAGCACTTTGACCACGAAAAACACTTACGGATAATCCGCAAAGGCGCATAAGACACATTACGACATCGCAAAAATCGGACGCAACCCGCGGACAGGAAAAAAGATAAAACACGCTAAATACACAGAACACATAAATAAAAAGGTTACCGACAGCAAGAGCAAGCATCCTGGACCTCAAAAAAACTACTTACACCTTCATTTAACTCATAATAAAAGAGTTTAGACACTAAAAAATTCGATAAGCGAGAGAAAAAATGGCCGCCGAACAAAACGAAAACGAGGCTACAGCACTCTAAACACGCAAAACACCACAAGAAACACACAAAACACCACAAAACACCTAAGGATATTCCGCTACAGACGCATACCACACATTAGACGCCATTTTAGAACAATGCAGAACTACACAACTACGCTAACGGTTTCGTCTCGCGCACGCACACTATTACACTGCACAAATGCACCACGCTTACACAGCAGCTCCACACCACTAATGCTGCAGCAACATCAAAACAGATTGCAGCTCTTCAACACAATGCTTCAAAATATTTAAAGTATAATAATTTATTAATCTATTAGTTATTTTATTATTATACACCAAATAGCATTAGCTCACTTACAATTTCATTGCCGTCATTTTTTGACGGGCAATTCGCTAGTATATATATACTAGCTACTTGCCCATCAAAAATGAGGGGAATAAAACTGTAAGGCTGGGAATGGTGTACCTTTGGCGTTCATCGCGAGCCTCTCCCTCCATCTACTATACAGGCTTCGTGATGAGCACCTTCTTACAATGACTGCCTTCGGTGCTCATTGCGATCCTCTCCTTCCGTCTAGTTTATGCAAGCTCATCAATGAGTGGCTTCGCCGCTCATTGCAGGCCTGGTTCACCTGCAACTTTTGTGCTTGGGAATGCCATGTGTCTCTTTCCAGCATCTCCCCCTTGTCCCTTCCCTGTGTTTTTCTCCTTTGTGTGTCTGCTGAATCTTTGCGTGGCGTGTGCTGACTGCTGTTGGTTTTATTTTCAAAGTCCTGCGTGCCTGGCGTTGTTGATGTTACTGTTTTCACCGTTGTGTATTTTGTAAGTCCTGCATTGTTCGTGTTTGTTACTGTCTTCAGCGTCGTGAATTTTCTAAGTCCCCCGTGCCTGGTATTGTACAGCCTTGTTTTCATCCTGTTTCAGAATTTTTAAGTTTTTTCGGACGTCATTTTTTTCCTCGCTTAGCCAATTTTCGATCAACGAAAAATGCCAAATATTGCTCAAATTCACTTGCAACCTCACTCACAGGATTCCTGGCTCTCCCCCTGCGCTGTGTGTGAGTGTGTTATTATTTTTTTATTATTGTTTGGCTGTTTTTTCAGGGATTTTAGAGTTACGAGGTTGAAACAATTTTAGCCGTTAAATTAGGAAACTGCGTGCCTCGCGATCAGCGGCAAAGTGCTACCTTCAGTGCTCATGTCTATGGTGTTTTAAAGTCCTGCGTGCCTTCGGCGCTCATTGCAGCCTAAAATTCCCACGGGCCTCGCACTAGCAAGCCTCAACTGCTCGCCGTGCTTTGTGAGGCTCCCAGTTGCACCCCTCGCTTTGCGAGGGTCGCAATTATTTAATATTGCGTGACCAACATCGCAGCGTGACCAACACTGACAACTATATATATGACTAGCTCCTTGCCCGTCAAAAATTATAGGTTTATACATTTTTACGTCTAAAAATTCTGTTTTCCACTCAATGCAAGTCTGTTCCCCCTTGACCTTCATATTTTTTTTTTATATTATATATTTATCAATGTCATATTCCATATGTGTGTAAAAGTAGAGCAATAAATAGAATTCTTAGTTAATTTGTTTATTGTTATAACAAGTTAGATATATATTTATTAACTGTAAAAAACTCAGAAACCATAGATTGATAAAATGTTAACAGTATTTATTGTAACCTTTAAATCAATCACATATTATAATTGTCAAGGGCCGCAACTGCGAGCCTCGCGTAGTGAGGCGAGCCGTTGAAGCACTGAAGTCTTCCGAGCTCGGAGAACATAGCAATGAGCAGTTGAGGCAATGAAACTTGGAGCACTTAGGCGATGAGTGCCGAAGGCTAAGCGAGGCGAGCATTTGAGGCATTGAAACACGCAGGAATTAGGCAGTAATGCAAGGCGAGCAGTTCAGGCATTGAAGTACGTGGGGCTTAGCCTCCAAGCGGTTGAGGAATGTGGGACTTAGAAAACAAAAATTGGGCGGCGCGGAACTTAGAAAAAAACACAAAAAACACACACAAAAAAAAAAACTCACACACAGCACGGGGGGACAGCCAGGATGTCTGAGAGTGAGGTTACACGCAAATTTAAGTCAAATTTGCTGAGTTTTGGCACCCAAAAATCGGATAAGCATGAAAAAAAATGGCGCCCCAAAAAAATTAAAACGAGGCTACACGACTCCGAAGCGAGCAAAACACAGCCATGGACGTACGACTTTGACAGGGATGTACGAGGTACTATCAGGAAGGACGGAAAATGAATGCGAGGTGCGAAAGACTATCAGCGCCATTTTACACTAACTTGAAAATCTACACATTACGATTCGGAAATGGCGGCTTTCCCACCTAAACCAACGGTTTTGTCTTGCGCACACAGGGCCTCATTCAATTAGCGGCCGCAGCCGTTGCAGGGCCGCAAGGACCGGCCACAAGCTATTCGGCTATTCTATTCCCTTACGGCCGGGGGCTCCGGCAGGCTTGCGGCCGGCGCCTTGCTATCCTTTGCGGCCGCTCGCGCCGGAGGAAAGCCTTTGATCTAAAACGGCCACAAGAGTTTCGGCCGCAAGAAAGCCCCGGTTGCTATTCAATTGCTACGGGAAACCTCTCTGCATGGCTAAAAGCGAGCCGCAGCTTACTTGCAGCAAACAGGTCCCGCTAGCACCAATTAAGCACGAAATATAGCCCAAATAAAGCCATCCTGCACTTTGAGAAAACTATAAAGTGATTGTAGGTGTTAGCAAAAATAGCACAACATTCCCCTACACTCAAATCCGTAATTTTTGTATTTTCAAATTCTTGTCAAATATACGTGAACAAAGACCCGAGGGCTTGGAGCACCCCAGACCCGCAAATGCTGCGGGATTAGCCTCCGTCAAGTCCGGAAATGGGTAAAATAGACCTACGGGTCGTAAAGGGCTAACTTACAAGTCGTAGCATCGAAAAGCCATTCTGTGCTTTTATTAAAAGTGAAAGTGATGTTTGGTTTCAGAATTAATAGCTCAACATTCCCCTACTCTCAAATGCGCAAATAAAGATATTTAACTTCATCTATCATGCAAGCCCGCACGGGTTTGAATAACGAGCTACGGGCTTGGAGGGCAATCATCCGCAAAACCCGTACGTGTTTCACTAAGAAGCTACGGCCAAGTCTCAAGCCCGTAATTCTGAAATCAAACCTGAAATCAATTAACCAATAGGAAGATGACAATCAAGGGCACAAATAGTTTAAAAGGGAGTGAAATTCGTAAATCTGTGACTGTGTTGTATGCTGTGCAAGTGGACACACAGGTCTTGGAGTTGGAGGTTTTGTGAGAGCAAGAGAGAGAGAGGAGGAGAGATGGAGGGAGAAGGCAGCGAAGGGAGAGGTCAGGGAGAGCAGGGCCCCCAGCCACAGGCTGGCCAGCAAGCTGCTGCTGCTGCTGCACGCAAAAGGGCAGCAAATTTCACCAGCCAGGAGATCAAAACACTGGTTAGAGGAGTGCAAGCCCGACACTCCATCCTAACCGGTGGGAGTGAAGTGAGGCCCAGGCAGAGGACAGATGCCTGGAAGGAGATCGCGGCTGAGGTCTCCTCACTGGGGTATGCCAATCGTCCCTGGCAGTCTGTCCAGCACCGGTTTCAAGACTGCCGTATTGCTGTGAAAACGAAGATGGCCAATGAGGCCAAAGCAGCACGTGGAACCGGTGGTGGGCCGCCAGAAACGTTCACATACCCAGGTTGGGAGGCCACAGTGCGCGACATGATCCGGCTGGCGTCAGTCGTGGGCCTCCCTGGCCTGGTGGACTCTGGTCAGTCTGAAACCCTGCAATGTGAGTACCATGTACACCTTAACACCCTCATATGTACGCACATGTACCCCACACAGATAGATAACTGACGTTGAATTGCACTGTAAGATATCTGGTTGTGACTACAGATATATGAGGCTGCAAAAATCATGTAAATCCAGTGTAAAGAAATATACTTGTCAGAATTGTTAGCAATGAAATATATGTCCAATACCTCCTCCCACAACTGATTATGATACCGTTTTGCAAATCTATTGATGTTACTGTTATGTTTGCTGTTGGTTCCCAGTGCATATAAAGCATACATGACAACTCCATTGCAATTGTTTGTATATTGTCATGAGTTCCCCTGTCACACTCTACTCCATGTTAAACTGGCCCATCCCTAGCTGTTTGGCTTAACCCTCCTACTGCTTAGAATTCATGTACATCTTGATTATAGGTATAGCGGATGTATCCTGTTTTATGTGGGCATTTCAGTATGTGCTGGAAGAGTGCCGCCCTGCCGACTCTAGGGATGCGGCTGCGCTTGCGTCCCCATGTAGCCGTCAAAAATAGTTGGTACACCCAAAGCCCCTAATCCTCTAACCCTAACCCCCTAAACCCCACTTTCTAACTCTAACCCATACCCCCTAACTGTAGCCAGAACCTGAAACCCATAACCACTTACCTGGCCGGCTGGGCTGGCGTAGCTAGAGTCGTTGGCGGGGCACTTCCAGAGATGCGCACATACAACAGGATAGGTCCGGTCTAGCTGGTACATCCCCATGAGAGTACATGTATGGATGTGCACACTGCAGCATATGCGGATACAGACTCTGATGGACTGCAAGTTTGTGTCGTGTAACAGCATAATCTGGACCATGTTACATTAACATGTTAACTCACATTGCTGAGGATTGGTCACAGATTGGTCTGTCTCACACACTGGCCAACAGATTCAGATGAGCATGGGTCCTAATTAACTGCAGTTGGCACACCACACCAGCATTACATATAGTCATATGAGCCATGGGCCCTTTCCTGTTATCTGACCGTGACTGCTGGTAGCAGCAGTGAGCAGCCTCTACATGTCACAGCATTTTCCTGGAGATTATATAATCATGCATATTTAGTGGGTTATGATGTTGTTAAGGTAAGGGGTTCGGATAAGTGTGAGGGCTAGTGCTTTTGGGCTTCTGTGTAAGTTTAAAATGATGTATATAACAGCGGCAGCGCCATCTATCAGCCCCTTGGTCCAACTGCTGCTGCCAGTAGTCGGTGTCACATAACAGGAAAGATCCCAGCCAGGATCCACAATACTAATGATGCAGATCAATTTTGATTGGCGTCAAACATTCACAGCCAATTACAAGTCACTCTGATCTCAGAGATATTTAAACAACAATACTCAAATCAAAATCTTGTCTCATTTCAGTACCATCCAGGCGTCCCCTGCCTCCGCAGGTTCCTGCACCTTCTGAAGATGCAGGACCACCTGCGTCAACTTCACCTGTAGCAGGGCCCTCCTATCAAAGTCCGCCTGGGCCATCCACAAGGTGCCAGCATTTCCCTCCAGCCAGGATAATGGCACCGCCTGGCTCCCAGCCAATGTGGGCTGGCCAAATGTGGGGCCACCCAATGTGGTCCCATTCCGGTTGGGCCCCCAATATGGATTCCCAAACAATGCTGCCCTGGAGCATGGGCCCCCGGCAGGGCATGTGGCCCCCGCACGACCAGCAGGCCACTGTGGCCACTACTGCCCAACAGGCCCCGCAGGCCCAGACAGCCGCTGTGGCCACTCCGGCCCAACAGGCCCCACAGGCACAGACAGCCACTGTGGCCACTCAGGACCAACAGGCCCCGCAGGCACAGACAGCCGCTGTGGCCACTCTGGCCCAACAGGCCCCGCAGGCACAGACAGCCACTGTGGCCACTCAGGACCAACAGGCCCCGCAGGCCCAGACAGCCACTGTGGCCACTCCAGCCCAACAGGCCCCACAGGCACAGACAACCACTGTGGCCTCTCAGGACCAACAGGCCCCGCAGGCCAAGACAGCCACTGTGGCCACTCCGGACCAACAGGCCCCGCAGGACCAGCAGGCCCAGCCAGCCACTCCGGCCCCGCAGGCCCAGCAGGCGTCTCCCAGGCAGGACACACCAGTCAGCAGTGCCTCCACCCAGAGGACACAGTGGTCTGGGTTGCTGCCAGTTAGTCCTGCGCTGTCAGCGGCCCAGTGCCAGGATTTTCTGGCTCATCTCCAGCATGAGCGTGAGCAAAATCAACAGTTCATGCTGGAGATGAGACGCCATGATGCTAGGAAGCTCGAGGAGACGCAACAACGCCCGGAACTTCCAGGAGAGGAGACGCAACAACGACCGGAACTTCCAGGAGAGGAGACGCCAGAATGACAGAGTCTTTGCTGAAATGAAACTTTAAAATCAGCGGATGTTCCAGGAGGCGAGGCGTCATAATCAGTTAATGGAGGAGTACGCCCGAAGGCCTGAAATGGCCCGAGAAGGCCAGCACCAAGACCGGGCTACCCCTTCCAACTCCCCACCTTCTACATCCCAGACCCTGTCCCCAGCATCCAGGCCGGAAGACCCTCCAAACATTAGAAGAGGTCGGGGCCGGCCTAGGGGAACATCTTCAAAAGGCCAGGAGCGCCAAGAAACACACAAGCGGAAGCGTAAATAGGTGAGAACATGTTCATGTTGCATATAGAAGCAATTGATGTCCAAGATGTATTGACGTTGAGGTGTTGCAGTCAATGCGTATATTGTTCTAATTGATGTTTTTTTCTTATCTCTTTAGGTTCCAATTTATTGATGTTCCGGATTTTCTGCCTCCGTTTTTTTTTTTTTTTTGTAAATAATTTTAAAGCATAAGATTAAACATTATGCTCACATTATCATTGTTTGTTTTCGTTTGTACTGTACCATGATTGGTAAACACCACATGAATGCTACACACCAACGTTATTGGATTAGTACATACATCTTCCTTCAATATATCAGCCCTGTGTTAATGTAGGGTTGGGGTAACAGCCACTAGTGCAGCTGAGGGTGGAGGTAATATTCATGAGTTTGATTACAGTAACGGTGATGCATGATATTCATGTTCATGACACATGGATAGATTAATTCAGGGGAAATATCAAAAGTGAGTCCACCCCTAAGTGAAATTGGCGATTATTTTGTGTGGCCACCATTATTTTCCTGCACTGACTTAACCCTCATGGGGATGGAGTTCCCCAGAGTTTCACGGGTTGCCACTGGAGTCCTCTTCCACTCCTTCATGATGATATCATGGAGCTGGTGGATGTTAGAGACCTTGCACTCCCTGTAACGGATTTGGAACACGCAGTCCAATATCTCCGCTGGTATACGGTACAATATCCAAGAAGCACTACAGTCTCACCATTCCCAACCTCCAATATTTGCCCACACTCAATTGGGAGTCAAATGAATACTGACTTTATTTTGTTGCCCAGAAATATATATATACACATCTCTTCCCACAGGCAATACACACATCCCCCATAGTTGGCCACACAATACACATTGAGGGACAACAGGTGGGTCACACCTCCCGGAGACTACCTGGCTACTTTGATACAATCAGACATTGCTTAGATCATCCTTCTTTGTTATGTCTGATAATGAAAACACTTTATACAATAGATTTCCTTATCCTATGATGAGTCTCTGTACTAGGATTATCTATTATTAGGTCTGCAATAGTCTGGGCTAAGATTTTGCCGAGCAGAAACCAACATACATACAGTATAACAGTATGATCATATTTTAACCATAGCCATAAAACAGGGTAAAACAGTGATGGGTTCCGTTACACTCCACACCTTCCATTTGAGGAGTACCCCACAGATGCTCAATAGGGTTTAGGTCTGGTGACCTACTTGGCCAGTTCATCAACTTTTGACCTTCAGCTTCTTTAGCCAGGCAGTGGTCGGCTTGGAGGTGTGTTTGTGGTCGTTATCATGTTGGAATACTGCCCTGCGGCCTGTTCTCCTATGTGAGGGATCATGCTCTTTCTCAGTTTGTCACAGTACATGTTGGCATTCATGGGTTCCCTCAAAGAACTGTAGCTCCTCAGTGCTGGCAGCATGCATGCAGGCCCAGACCAAACATATATGCATGTGTATAGATGTTTTCGCTAATATGTTGTGTGGATTCCCACTATATGCATTTACCTAATGATGTCAGATGCTGCCTCCCCTCTCTCTGCATCACTGTTTTGGTTCAAAATGATGGGTTCATCTCATATCAATGTTTTTGTGTTCGTTGTGACTTATCCATTTATCTCTGGCACTGGGGAGCTACAGTCCATTGAGGGAACCATGAATGAAAACATGTACTGTGACATACTGAAGCAGAACATGATCCCCTCCCTTGGGAGACTGGGCTTCAGGGCAACATAACATAACGACCCTAAACACACCGCCAAGACGACACTGCCTTGCTAAAGAAGGTAAAGGTAATGGACTGGCCAAGCTTGTCGACAGACCAAAACCATATTGAGCATCTGTGGGGCATCCTCAAACTGACGGTGGGGGAGTGCAAGGTCTCTAGCATCAACCAGCTCTGATGTATCATTAAGGAGTGAAAGAGGACTCCAGTGGCAACCTGGGAAGCTCGGGTGAACTCCCTGGCCATGAGGGTTAATGCAGTTCTGGCAAATAATGGTGGCCACACATAATTGACATTTCATGTCAATTTTGACATTTCAAATTAAGGGTGTACTCACTTTTGGTGACAATGGTTTAGACATTAATGGCTGGGTATTGAGTTATTGATGGGTCAGAAAAATTACTTTACATTGTAGCAGAGTGTCATTTCTTCAGTGTTGTCACATGAAAAGATATACTAAAATGTTAACAACAATGTGACGGGTGTACTGACTTATGTTAGATACTGTGGCCCTCATTTAATTGCAATTTGGCCAATTGAATAGGGCTTGAAATAAGCACATAACATATATTCTCTGAAAAATGTTTTAGTTAGTAAACATCTCTCCCAAATCAAGGTTTTCACTAACTAAAATCTGTTTGACACAATATATGTTCTGTGCTTATTTTGAGCCCCATTCAATTGGCAAAATCGCAATTGAATGAGGCCCTGGATGTTCACTATTAGGATGTGAGCCACTTACAGAAACCTGTCTCATTTGTCTGTTTCTGCGTCATATAGATTGTTAATACCAACCTTCCCTTATGTTTGAAATCAGTAATGCAAACACACTGTGAGAATTCTATTGACAACCCTAACTGATGGTGCAGAGCACAGATGTGGAGTCTGAAGGTCCTTTTATTGATGTACCGGAAATGCTATGGTATCAACATTGACGAGGCAGACACAAACAACATTGCAGATAAATCATATTTAATATTTCCCGAAATTAACAAGGCAAGCTTGCCACAAAGCCACAGGTTGACTAATCAACACAGGTATGCAAAGGATCATGGTGAAGGGGGGTAGGATACAAAATCCAAGTAACACAGGGAAATAGGGATATGAGAGCAGAATGCAGGCATGGAAAATTACATTGATATGGATGATCAGGGGATGTACAGTATATCAACCAACATTAGGCAATATAATAGATCTCATTATTGTTCCGACATATATATAACAGTCAATAAGGAAACACCATTATAATCCAGAATAAGGTGATATACATATGGGGAGAGCAAAATGTATGCTTGTGTGTTAAACGGACACTCTGATGCCACATCAGAAGTATAAGTGCTCAATCAGTGAATGCTATGAGCCCATAACGTCAGTTCTCATGCAACAATAAGCAGCACATAGATAACCTTGGTCAAAAAGATGGTGACCTGACCAGGACCATATCAGTCAGATGTTACTTATTGCAGAGAACTCACAACAAACCAGGCAATATCAGTGATAGTTTGTTCTCTGATTGAGCATCTATACTCACTGTTGTTGAATATGCATAACTGAAGATTAACGTAACCTCCTTAACTGTTAAGTCCCAAGCCTGGATTTACTCTTCCCCATATGCACAGGGAGGGTCACATCAGCACTGAAGAAAAGATCTTGAAGGGTTGGTGCTGCAGGCTTCACAACAGTCCAAGTAGAGGAGAGGATAGAATGTCTAAACCAATAGGTACCTATGAATCGAGATAGACTATATGAGCACATGCTGTGGATATACCAGGAACATCATCTGACAGATGTCACATCACATCTGCATTGTATATTGAAATTGTCTCGTGACACATATCGGCTATTCAGTCAAGGTCATCAGATATCAAACTGGATCCAACAAAGCAATGAAACGGACACATGCACATACATGAGGACATTGACATGGCCACGGAATTTCAGGATGTTTATCGTCATGCCTTGTTCTGACCGGGATCTGGAATACAAACACACAAATAATATATTAATGGAAACCTTACATATGCCATATGAGCAGCCACCAACAGATGTAGGTATGTCGGCACACATGTTAGGCATTGGGATCTCGTACAAGCTAACCATCTGTACGATGATAATGATGGCCCAGACTAATTTGTCCTGATGTGGGAATATTATGATTAGTCGAATTCTCATTTATTTGTATTGTGCAAACATATTCCGTAACGCTGTACAGGAGAGAAGAACCCGGACATATACAGAATGTAATATTGACAACGCAAGAAAATGGAGGGCCCTGTTTGGAGCGTAAAGTCTGTTGATAAATGATTTGTTCACAAAGGCCCACACAAGATTAGAAAATCACCACTTCCAAGTTAAAGGTAATGGACATGGGGAAGAGTAGATAAGGAATAGCAAGGTTAATAAGTAAGTGAGAGATACATAGGAAGGAGGTTGTGTCAAGTAGAAAGATATGCATTAGTCAGAGAGGAAAGGGATCAGATGTAAAGTGCGATGCACTATTTTGTAATAAGGTATCTGCCCCATGTGGACAGATAATGTAATCTGCAGATGGGACAGTCAGGAGACACATAGTTTAACCACAGCTTGAGTAGGATTAGGTGATGGGCGAATAAAAGGAGAGAGGTGGGCATGAGAGTTGAAATGAAAATGAATGATGCAGACAAAAAGGGGAGAAGTAAAGAAGAGTCTGAGGAAAAGGCGGGGGATGTGAGGAAGAAGACAAGAGAAAACATAGTGGAAAGGGTTAATTGGGATAGTTAGCAGAAGACTTGTGTGACTCAATAAATTAAGGGTAAACAGGGGTGGAGAGAGAGAGAGAGAGAGAGAGAGAGAGACTATTCATGTTATCTGACTGAGAATGCTTTTACCAGCAAAAGAACAGGGGACATCCCCTCTTTTCATCACATGAGGTACATTTCTTATGGTTTACAGTATGCTGTTATGTGCATATATCCAGATTGCTAAGAATTGCATTGACCTCCATGGGATGTGGAATAGCATGATCAGACAATGTGAACATTACTGTTCTGGGCAGATGTTTTCAAATACGATTGTGAGGCCTATATACATTGACATTGTGGAATACATCAGACCATCCATTTAGCTTAGCTTCTTGAGGTTGGCAGATATCAATATATATGAGGTGTATGGGAATGTGCGCATACTTACCAGTAACGGATATCAGAGCAGGCTGTATTTGATCCAGTATGAAGAATGCGTCACGAGACATATGTTACATCACAAAGCTATTCTCTACTGTGGACTGTTGGATATTCTGGAAGACAATGGGGAAGGAGAAAAGAGATGTATTAGTAACCATAAGCCATGTACATTTGAGTTGGTTGTAATTAGTTTCAGACTTACATGGGAAGTACTCACGAATGACGTGGGCACGTAATTGTGACCCCTGAACGTTATCCCCACCATTGGGAGGTACTGGACGCTCCGCCGGTTCAAGCGGAGCATCATCAATGTTCCCCAGACAGTTTGCCTGTACTGCTATATTGTGCAGAATACAGCAGGCCATGATGATGTGACAAACCTTCCCTGGTGTATACTGTAGCGCCCCGCCAGTGGAATGTAAGCATCCGAAGCGCATCTCCAGGAGTCCAAAGGTGCGCTCTATTACATTCCGGGTTCTGGCATGGGCCGCATTGTACCTCTCCTCCCCCTCTGTGCGTGGATTGTTCACAGGGGTCAACAACCACGGCAAACACCTATATCCTGCATCACCTGAAGGAAACAAAAATGGGAGATGTAGATATGAATGGGAGTTTGTGCTGCTCGTTAAAGCATCTGAAAATATACGCAATGATTAATGTGACGTTAGTTTAGGGATCTCTGGCTTGGAACTTCATACTCCTATGACCACGTCACATCGGGTTAGGCACAGCAACAAGCTACGATGCAATGGCTCAGTCGGCACACCTTCTTTATGGCGCACGGCAAATGAGCGCGGACAATACGGCGCTGCCAGAAGCCGGCGACACTGTTGGAAATTGTGTGACAAAATGTGCGTCCAGCAAAGAGCGCAAGTTGTAGAATCGATTGACTAATGGGCCAAAACCCTCTAACCCAAACCAATGAGACCCCATGCCTAACACTTACACTCATAATCCAAAGCCTTAGCCCAAAGACCCCTAAGCCTAAAACCCCTAAGTCCACCCTTAAATCCTTATCTCAACTCCTGCGCGCAGATGTTGTGCGCGCTATTGAGGGACTCTATTTTGTCTGTTGTGGCATGCGTCGTTGCGCATTTTTCACGCAACAATGGAATAACATTACAGTGGAACATTATGAATATTTTAGGGGATCCTTTATGGGTACTCACCCAGTAGCCACCCAGGTGGAGCTTCTCCAGACTCAAAATAAACATGGGTGGATGACTGACGCAGGATATGGGCATCATGAGTACTTCCCGGGAAGCCGGCAACCACATTTTGTATGCTCATGACTGCATCACAAACAGCCTGTACATTGATGGAATGATAGTGTTCACGATTTCGGAACATGGCTTCTTGCTCTCTAGGAGGTATCAATGCTACATGTGTACAATCTATTGCACCGAGCACATTGGGGATACCTCCCATTCGAAAGAAATCTGCTTTCACCTTCAAGATCTCTTCCCCAGTGTGGGGAAAACTGATGTATCTGGCAGCTTTCGGAGCGATAGCATGGAGGAATGTGCTCAGGCACCTTGAAAGGCTTGCTTGAGACATTCCTCCTACTATGCTAGCAGTGTTCTGAAAACTACCAGATGATAGGATGTGTATGGCGGCTAACATCCGTGTCATGCCTGGGATGGCTCTATTGGTCCGTGAGGAAGGCTCCATGTCCTCCCTCAGGACCGCATAGAGTTCCTCCAGGCTGGCACGGGTTAGCCTAAAATGCTCATACACTTCCACATCAGTTAACCCCTCTAATGTGACTCTCTCCCTGTACACCCTGGGTGCACGAATCCTCCTGGCAGGCTCCTGGGCCTGCTCACCCCCCTGTGGGTCTGGCTGTGCAGGAGCTCCTACTTCATGTGCCACACCCTCTAGGGGTCTCTCATCTGGCCCCCCCATCAGCTGATCACCCACATCAAGGTCCTCCTCCCTGTCTGCAGGTGCCCTCATATCCCCCTGTCCCTGTGCCACTGGAGCTCTCTCCCCTAACTGACCCCCCACCATGACCCTAGGCATGTCCTGTTATGAGCCACTTGCCTGGCTTGGTTCCGGACCACCATGGATTGCATCAGCACGCTCATCCACATTCACTCCCAGCCGCCCCTCTCTGTCACGCCTCAGCCACTCCACAGTCGCACGCCTGACAGCCCGGTTTCCACTCTGCAACATTCGAAACAAATATCCATTCCTACGACGCTGCGCTCTCCTCACATACCTATACGCTGCACTCAGGTTGCTGCTATCCATGATGGTTCAGACTTGCTAATTCATGGATGATGGTGTGGTTATATAGCTTGCTAATTACCCCAGCTGTGATTATCCGGGTGGATTTCACAAATGGCAAAGCTCACTGGTGTATCTAAGCTTCATCATGTTATGAAGTTCCCTGATTATGGATTTGTTGAGCCATTTTAATTAGTAACCCCTAATATTCTGGCCCACATTTGAATTTGGGCCCATGCTCCATGATCTATGTAATGTGGCGTGGAAATATATACAATATTTGTGTTCAAAAATCTAGATGTGATAAAAGAGATGTAAATCAGATAATGTTGATATGTTTAGGGGACACATTCTATCCTTTCTGAGTGCTAAAGGGTTAATTTGGCCGCCATTTTGAGGATGTACATGACACAAAAAAAATCTCTTTTATTAACATATTTGATCATTGTGGATTGTTTTTACAGTAATTCGAATGCCTTTTATTGCTTCCTTTACACTTTTAGGGCCCTTTCAGCCCTGTTTCATTACAATGCATCGTGTGGACTTCAACGGATGCGGACGTCAATTAAATCTAGCCAGGCGCGAATCGCGGCCTTCAGAATGTAGGAAGGCCGTGACGTTTAGGCGCGCACGCAAGCTGGAAGGGGGACGGACTAGCCGCGCCCGGCACGAACCATCAAATAGAGGAATCACGCATCGCGCCACAGGTCGCACAGCCAATCACTTACGGGATAGACCATTTGATTGACAGTGAGAGTGAATAAATAGGAATAACGCGCACCCATGCCTCGACTGTGTTGTGATTTCGGACGAAGTAGCACGCGGTTCCAGGAGCTTGGTGGTTGAGAGTAGGTAAGTTGCTTTATTATCAAGTCGCGGATTCAGTTCTTTTTACGGGAATCCGTTACTACATTTACGGATGCCGATGTAAAGAAGTACAATTGTGTTTGGATCCGGCCCATAGGAGTTTGGAGGGAGGAAAGTTGCATTGTACATGCTTTTCATCCTATCAAGCTGTCTTTTATTTGTATGTTTTGCCAATTTCTATATTTACTGAATACACTGGCGAGAAGTAAAATTGATTTCTTTGCTTGTTTATAGGTGTTTGGAGGATTTGGGATCTTTGATCCGGCCCTTAGGGGTTTGGAGGGAGGTAAGTTGCATTGTACATGCTTTTCATCCTATCAAGCTGTCTTTTATTTGTATGTTTTGCCAATTTCTATAATTACTGAATACACTGGCGAGAAGTACAATTGTGTTTTTTTTGCTGTTGGCCTATAGGTTTGGCGAGTTTGTTTTTGTGGGGAGAGAAGTTTTGTGGAGGGAGGTAAGTTATTTATATTTTTCTGTTTAATATTAGATCTGGATCTCTCTCTCTCTCAAAATCTCTCTCTATCTCTCTCTCTCTCTCTATATATATATATATATATATATAAAGAGAGAGAGAGATTGATTTTGAGTTTGATTGAGTTTGATTTTGAGTTTGATTGAGTTTGATTTTGAGATTGAGTTTGATTGAGTTTGATTGAGTTTGATTTTGAGATTGAGTTTGATTGAGTTTGATTGAGTTTCATTTTGAGATTGAGTTTGATTGATTTTGATTGAGTTTCATTTTGAGATTGAGTTTGATTGAGTTTGATTTTGAGATTGAGTTTGATTGAGTTTGAGTTTGAGTTTGATTGAGTTTGATTTTGAGTTTGAGTTTGATTGAGTTTGAGTTTGAGTTTGATTGAGTTTGATTTTGATTTTGAGTTTGATTTTGATTTTGAGTTTGATTGAGTTTGATTTTGAGATTGAGTTTGATTGAGTTTGATTGAGTTTGATTGAGTTTGATTTTGAGATTGAGTTTGATTGAGTTTGATTGAGTTTGATTTTGAGATTGAGTTTGATTGAGTTTGATTTTGAGATTGAGTTTTATTGAGTTTGAGTTTGAGTTTGATTGAGTTTGATTTTGAGATTGAGTTTGATTGAGTTTGATTGAGTTTGATTGAGTTTGATTTTAAGATTGAGTTTGATTGAGTTTGATTTTGAGATTGAGTTTGATTGAGTTTGATTTTGAGATTGAGTTTGATTGAGTTTGATTTTGATTGAGTTTGATTTTGAGTTTGAGTTTGATTGAGTTTGATTTTGAGTTTTAGTTTGATTGAGTTTGATTGAGTTTGATTTTGATTTTGAGTTTGATTGAGTTTGATTTTGAGTTTGAGTTTGATTGAGTTTGATTTTGAGATTGAGTTTGATTGAGTTTGAGTTTGAGTTTGATTGAGTTTGATTTTGAGATTGAGTTTGATTGAGTTTGATTTTGAGATTGAGTTTGATTGAGATGTATTTTGAGATTGAGTTTGATTGAGTTTGATTGAGTTTGATTTTAAAATTGAGTTTGATTGAGTTTGATTTTGAGATTAAGTTTGAATGAGTTTGATATTGAGATTGAGTTTGATTGAGTTTGACTTTGAGTTTGAGTTTGATTGAGTTTGATTTTGAGTTTGAGTTTGATTGAGTTTGATTTTGAGTTTGAGTTTGATTGAGTTTGATTGAGTTTGATTTTGAGTTTGAGTTTGATTGAGTTTGATTGATTTTGATTTTGATTTTGAGTTTGACTGAGTTTGATTGAGTTTGATTTTGAGATTGAGTTTGATTGAGTTTGATTGAGTTTGATTTTGAGATTGAGTTTGATTGAGTTTGATTGAGTTTGATTTTGAGATTGAGTTTGATTGAGTTTGATTTTGAGATTGAGTTTGATTGAGTTTGCGTTTGAGTTTGATTGAGTTTGATTTTGAGATTGAGTTTGATTGAGTTTGATTGAGTTTGATTGAGTTTGATTTTGAGATTGAATTTGATTGAGTTTGATTGAGTTTGATTTTGAGATTGAGTTTGATTGAGTTTGATTTTAAGATTGAGTTTGATTGAGTTTGATTTTGAGTTTGAGTTTGATTGAGTTTGATTTTGAGTTTGAGTTTGATTGAGTTTGATTTTGAGTTTGAGTTTGATTAAGTTTGATTTTGAGTTTGAGTTTGATTGAGTTTGATTGAGTTTGATTTTGAGATTGAGTTTGATTGAGTTTGATTGAGTTTGATTTTGAGATTGAGTTTGATTGAGTTTGATTTTGAGATTGAGTTTGATTGAGTTTGAGTTTGATTGAGTTTGATTTTGAGTTTGAGTTTGATTGAGTTTGATTTTGAGTTTTAGTTTGATTGAGTTTGATTGAGTTTGATTTTGATTTTGAGTTTGATTGAGTTTGATTTTGAGTTTGAGTTTGATTGAGTTTGATTTTGAGATTGAGTTTGATTGACTTTGAGTTGAGTTTGA